>WNWK01005404.1:0-10000 GCA_009830355.1 Cherax destructor
GCCTTCTGCTTGAAGATAGGAGTAGGAGACAGAGGGTTTGCTTTCCTGGGGCTGGGATGGAAGAATTGTTAGCCGACTTGACAACATCATGCATGGTAATGGGATCAATCCTATTATCTGCCTCAGTGCTGGAGGCAATGATGTATCCAAGCGTAGAAGTGAGGATTTAGTTAGTAGGTATAAGGCAGCAATAGACATCATTAGGAAGAAGGGAGGGAGCCCTGTTATATGTGGCATTTTGCCAAGAAGGGGTGTTGAAATGAATGGCTGTCCAGAGCGATTGGTATAAATTGCTGGCTGGACAAACACTGTAAGGATAATGCAGTCCCATTCATTAACAACTGGGACCACTTCTATGGCCGAAATGACATGTATGCCAGGGATGGGGTTCACTTATCCAGGGCAGGTGTAGAATTTCTCTCTAGCTCAGTTGAGGATGTTGTTAGGGCTTTAAACTAGGATTAGTTAGAGGTATGGGTTTAGGAATGGTAAATAATGAGGGCCAAAATATTGATTCAGGTTTGATATCATAAATCATAACAATAACAGTAATCGAGTGACACAGGGTAATGATAGTAACAGAAATTGTGTAAAACAAAAGCTGAAAAAGGTTCACAAGAAGATACATATCAATGTATTTTATACTAACTGTCGAAGCGCCAGAAATAAAATTAACGAATTACGTTTGGTAGCATGTGCTGGGAACTTTGATGTCATTGCAATAACTGAAACATGGTATAATACCAAGAGTCGGGATATGATTGCTGAGTGTCATATTCAGGGTTTAAGTTGTTCCATGTAGATAGATATAATGGGAAAGGGGTGGAGTTGCATTGTATGTACGAGAAAATATAAATTGCTGCATAAAAACAGGCATAAAAATAGATGGATCATTAACAGAATCTGTTTGGGTAGAGTTTCTAGAAGGTCAAGAAAAACTGATTCTAGGTGTAATATACCGACCTCCAGGCTTGGATCACGATAGAGGAGACTTCTTTGGGACGAAATTGTTAGGGCTTCTAGGCACAATAACGTAGTGTTAGTAGGGGATTTTAACTTTAGTCAAATTGACTGGACTTCTTTGACCGGTAATCTGGAGTCCAGTGACTTTATGGAAGTAGTTCAGGACTGTTTTCTGAAGCAGTGTGTGACGGAGCCTACCAGAGGTAATAATTTGCTCGACCTAGTCTTGTCAAATAAAGAAACTCTTGTAAATAATCTGGAGATCACTGAAGAGCTTGGAGCTAGTGATCACAAATCCATTACCTTTAATATTACATGGGAGTACGAGAATAGGGATAATACGGTAAAAGTTCCTGATTTTCGTTCTGCCGATTATATTGGACTTAGGGAACACCTGTCTAATCTCGACTGGGGTAATCTAGCTAACGATTACGATGGGATCTGCGTTTATGATTTGTTTCTTAATAATGTACAACGTGCACAGAGTATGTTTATTCCCAGAGAGAATTTAGGTCAAATAATAACGATCCCAAATGGATTAACAGGAGGCTAAAACATTTATTAGGGGAGAAAAGAGGAATTTATAGGCGCATCAAAAGAGGAGATGTTAACCTTATTGACCAATATGTTCAGTTGAAAAGAGAAGTAAAAAAGGGATTAGAAAGGCTAAACGTGACTATGAGATTAAGGTTGCTAATGAATCAAAGACTAATCCAAAAGGGTTCTTTCAAGTGTACAGGACGAAGGTGAGGGAAAAGGTAGGACCTCTGAAAATTGGGAATGGACAGCTGACGGATAACGAACTGGAAATGTGTTCTCTATTTAATGACTATTTTTTGTCAGTCTTTACACAAGAAGACGTAAATGAGATTCCAGAAATTAACAATTATTCAGTTCCTGAAGAATTCAAATTAACTAATATTACTGTCACGAGGGACATGGTTATCAAACAGATAGATAAACTGAAGCAAAATAAGTCCCCGGGACCCGACGAGTTGTTTTCCAGGGTACTTAAAGAATGCAAAATGGAACTTAGTCAGCCATTAACGAATGTGTTTAATACGTCCATCCTAACTGGTGTTGTGCCAGAGATGTGGAAGATAGCTAATGTAGTTCCTATATTCAAATCAGGGGATAAGTCCATTCCATCAAATTACCGTCCAATAAGCCTCACGTCTATAGTAGGCAAATTATTAGAATCAATTATAGCTGATATTATCAGAAGTCACCTTGAAGAACATAATTTGATTAATGAATCTCAGCATGGGTTTACGAGAGGTCGTTCCTGCCTGACAAATTTACTGACGTTTTTCAATAAAACATTTGAGGCAGTAGACAGTGATAAAGAATATGATATAGTTTACTTGGATTTCAGTAAGGCCTTCGATAGAGTACCTCACAAGAGACTCTTAAGAAAGGTGGCAGCTCATGGTATAGGAGGTAAAGTTCTAGCATGGATAGAGGCATGGCTTACCAATAGAAAGCAGAGAGTTTCCATTAATGGGGTCAAATCTGAATGGGGATTTGTCACTAGTGGCGTTCCACAAGGATCAGTTTTGGGCCCATTGTTGTTCATAATTTACATTAATGACCTTGATGAAGGAATTGCAAGTGACATGAGTAAATTTGCTGATGATACAAAAATAGGCCGTATAATTCATTCTGAGGAGGATAACAGTGAACTCCAGGAGGATTTGGATAAATTAATGTCTTGGTCTGAAAAGTGGCAGATGAAGTTCAATGTGGACAAGTGTAAGGTGCTTGTCGTTGGTAATGAAAATATCCCTGAATTTATAAACTAGGTGAAGTTGAGCTTGATCATACAGAATGTGAAAAGACTTGGGAGTCATGGTAAGCAGAAATCTAAAGCCAAGACAACAGTGCCTAAGTGTGCGCAATAAGGCTAACAGATTACTAGGATTTATTTCAAGAAGTATAAGCAACAGAAGTCCAAAAGTTATTTTACAGCTCTATACATCACTAGTGAGACCTCATTTGGATTATGCAGCTCAGTTTTGGTCTCCTTACTACAGGATGGATATAGATTCATTGGAGAACATACAAAGAAGAATGACTAAAATGATTTACAGTATAAGAAATCTCCCGTATGAAGATAGACTTAGAGCGTTGAATCTCCACTCTCTGGAGAGACGTAGAATGAGGAGATATCATCGAGGTGTACAAGTGGATGATGGGCATAAACAAAGGAGATATTAATAAAATACTGAGGATATCGAACCAAGTAAGAACCAGAAATAACGGATTTAAATTGGATAAATTTAGATTTAGAAAGGACATAGGCAAGTACTGGTTTTCGAACAGAGTTGTAGATGCGTGGAACAATCTTCCGAGTACTGTGATAGAGGCTAGGACCTTGGGTGGCTTTAAAAAGAGATTGGACAAATATATGAGTGGGATGGGCTGGGTTTGATTTGTGTCGTGAGTACGGGAATAAATTCTTAGGTAGTGGTGGTTTTGATAAGGACCTGCCTTGTATGGGCCAGTAGGCCTTCTGCAGTGTTCCTCCATTCTTATGTTCTTATGTTCTTATGTTAACCCGCACATACTAGAGAGGAGCTCACGACGACGTTTCGGTCCGACTTGGACCATTTACAAAGTCACACTAACAGAAAGGATAGAAGGTGCCAACATATATACGAGGATCTGAGATGGCATGGGATACTTTGTTATAGGATTTATAGCGGAAAAAAACTGGTTTGTACAAATTTTGAATTATGTTCGTGAGAGCGAGACCATCAGTGTGGGAGTTGTTACTCCTCCCACCGCTACAGTTAAGTTGGGAACCGATCGTCTTGATGCAGGTGCTGGAGTATAGGAATCCGTTTATTGCATAGTATCTGCTGGAATATTCTTTGCAAAAGGTTTTTTCCACGGCACACTAGCACACGTTCGTGTTGCATCTCTTGCCTCGAAGTTTCATTCTATTGTTTGTAGGTATTGACTCATTGTGCACTTGAAATAGTTGATGGTGTTTGAGTGTATCAAAACACTTTACTGTCTTCAAGTTGTTAGTGAGATTTCCTGGCAGTCTCTGTTTCCTGACAGAGAAAATGTTAAGAGCATTGAGGTTTTCCTCATAGTTTCTGTTAGTGGGATTATACTATATACAAAGAAGTGAGGGAATGGCTATAGGCCATTCGAAAAAGAAATTTATTAAATTAAAGAAAAAAATATTTAAAAATATTTAAAATATAATTTTTATAATTAAAAAAATAGAAGCAAAGTTTGGTAGGTATAATTAAATATTACCGTAAAATTTCTATCATAAACTCCTAACTAAAGTTATTAATATTTCCCAACTTAATACTGACCCTAATAATAACACTAATCTTAATGTTTACAGATAGACGGAGTCTCCAAGCATAGAGTGATGCAGGTCTGTAGTAATCCCAGGATGCAGGTAACTAACACTTGTCAACTCACACAACAACTAACACTTGTCAACTCACACGACAACTAACACTTGTCAACTCACACAACAACTAACACTAGTCAACTCACACAACAACTAACACTTGTCAACTCACACAACAACTAACACTTGTCAACTCACACAACAACTAACACTAGTCAACTCACACAACAACTAACACTTGTCAACTCACACAACAACTAACACTAGTCAAGTCCCACAACAACTAACACTTGTCAACTCACACAACAACTAACACTTGTCAACTCCCACAACAACTAACACTTGTCAACTCACACAACAACTAACACTTGTCAACTCACACAACAACTAACACTTGTCAACTCACACAACAACTAACACTTGTCAACTCACACAACAACTAACACTTGTCAACTCACACAACAACTAACACTTGTCAACTCACACAACAACTAACACTTGTCAACTCACACAACAACTAACACTTGTCAACTCACACAACAACTAACACTAGTCAACTCCCACAACAACTAACACTTGTCAACTCACACAACAACTAACACTTGTCAACTCACACAACAACTAACACTTGTCAACTCACACAACAACTAACACTAGTCAACTCACACAACAACTAACACTTGTCAACTCACACAACAACTAACACTTGTCTACTCACACAACAACTAACACTAGTCAAGTCCCACAACAACTAACACTAGTCAAGTCCCACAACAACTAACACTTATCAACAAAGACGTGTTTGGAAAGTCCAACTAATTATATACTATCAGTAACCATTTTTATTATTTACTTTAAATATGAGGGACCAAAATATACATATTTAAAAAAAGTGAAAGGAAATCATTTGCCCAGCTATTTCGTATTCGAGATACAGTACCATAGCCAGATACATCAGGATGGTACTGTATTTCGCTTACGAGATACAGTACCATAGCCAGATACACCAGGATGGTACTGTGTATTACAGAGAGTCAGTATAGTTTCTGGTGTTTTGTATCGAATAATTCTAGCTATGAGAACTAACATTAATTGTGGTGGCTGTGCCGCTCACATAGTGGCATTGTTTGGGACTTTTGAAGTGGTGATTTAAGGTGATTCTGAGGTTCTTCCCTCTCTTCTTTTGAGTAATTTGTTGCCAAACATTTTTTTTATTAATTTTTGCGATTGTTATACTCAAAATACATTACTTGGAATTGACTACAATGTGAGAGAAACAGAGAGAGAGAAAGAGAAAAGAGAGAACGAGAGAGAGAAAGAGAGATAGAGAGAGAGAGAGACAGAGAGAAAGAAGAGTAAGGAATTACTCAGGAGGACGTGACCCAGGAACCTCTTGCGTCCCCGATTAACGCTCCCAGAATCCTTTGATCTCGCCGGGTCCTCCTTCTTCGGGGGGGAAATCCGAGGAAAATGAAAAGAATGAATTCCTCTGGGTGTGTGTGTGTGTGTGTGTGTGTATGTATGTGTGTGTGTGTGTGTGTGTGTCTGTGTGTGTGTGTGTGTATGTGTGTGTGTGTGTGTGTGTGTGTGTTAGTTACCATTTTGTCCTAGGCACATGTCGATTAGACACTAGGCCTGTTGTATGTATGTGTGCGTGTGTGTGTGTGTAAGGAAACACTTCGAAATGTTTCCGCCCCGTCGGGAATAGAACCCGGGCCCTCCGTGCGTGAAGCGAGAGCTTTACCACCAGACCACCGGGGCTGTAGTGTGTGTGTGTATGTGTGTATGTGTGTGTGTGTGTGTGTATGTGTGTGTGTATGTTAGTTAGTTACCATTTTGTCCTAGGCACATGTCGATTTGACACTAGGCCTGTTGTATGTATGTGTGTGAGTGTGTGTGTGTAAGGAAACACTTCGAAATGTTTCCGCCCCGTCGGGAATAGAACCCGGGCCCTCCGTGCGTGAAGCGAGAGCTTTACCACTAGACCACCGAGGCTATGTCCTTTCTAAATCTAAATTTATCCAATTTAAATCCGTTATTTCTGGTTCTTACTTGGTTCGATATCCTCAGTATTTTATTAATATCTCCCTTGTTCATGCCCATCATCCACTTGTACACCTCGATGATATCTCCCCTCATTCTACGTCTCTCCAGAGAGTGGAGATTCAACGCTCTAAGTCTATCTTCATACGGGAGATTTCTTATACTGTAAATCATTTTAGTCATTCTTCTTTGTATGTTCTCCAATGAATCTATATCCATCCTGTAGTAAGGAGACCAAAACTGAGCTGCATAATCCAAATGAGGTCTCACTAGTGATGTATAGAGCTGTAAAATAACTTTTGGACTTCTGTTGCTTATACTTCTTGAAATAAATCCTAGTAATCTGTTAGCCTTATTGCGCACACTTAGGCACTGTTGTCTTGGCTTTAGATTTCTGCTTACCATGACTCCCAAGTCTTTTCACATTCTGTATGATCAAGCTCAACTTCACCTAGTTTATAAATTCGAGGGATATTTTCATTACCAACGACAAGCACCTTACACTTGTCCACATTGAACTTCATCTGCCACTTTTCAGACCAAGACATTAATTTATCCAAATCCTCCTGGAGTTCACTGTTATCCTCCTCAGAATGAATTATACGGCCTATTTTTGTATCATCAGCAAATTTACTCATGTCACTTGCAATTCCTTCATCAAGGTCATTAATGTAAATTATGAACAACAATGGGCCCAAAACTGATCCTTGTGGAACGCCACTAGTGACAAATCCCCATTCAGATTTGACCCCATTAATGGAAACTCTCTGCTTTCTATTGGTAAGCCATGCCTCTATCCATGCTAGAACTTTACCTCCTATACCATGAGCTGCCACCTTTCTTAAGAGTCTCTTGTGAGGTACTCTATCGAAGGCCTTACTGAAATCCAAGTAAACTATATCATATTCTTTATCACTGTCTACTGCCTCAAATGTTTTATTGAAAAACGTCAGTAAATTTGTCAGGCAGGAACGACCTCTCGTAAACCCATGCTGAGATTCATTAATCAAATTATGTTCTTCAAGGTGACTTCTGATAATATCAGCTATAATTGATTCTAATAATTTGCCTACTATAGACGTGAGGCTTATTGGACGGTAATTTGATGGAATGGACTTATCCCCTGATTTGAATATAGGAACTACATTAGCTATCTTCCACATCTCTGGCACAACACCAGTTAGGATGGACGTATTAAACACATTCGTTAATGGCTGACTAAGTTCCATTTTGCATTCTTTAAGTACCCTGGAAAACAACTCGTCGGGTCCCGGGGACTTATTTTGCTTCAGTTTATCTATCTGTTTGATAACCATGTCCCTCGTGACAGTAATATTAGTTAATTTGAATTCTTCAGGAACTGAATAATTGTTAATTTCTGGAATCTCATTTACGTCTTCTTGTGTAAAGACTGACAAAAAATAGTCATTAAATAGAGAACACATTTCCAGTTCGTTATCCGTCAGCTGTCCATTCCCAATTTTCAGAGGTCCTACCTTTTCCCTCACCTTCGTCCTGTACACTTGAAAGAACCCTTTTGGATTAGTCTTTGATTCATTAGCAACCTTAATCTCATAGTCACGTTTAGCCTTTCTAATCCCCTTTTTACTTCTCTTTCAACTGAACATATTGGTCAATAAGGTTAACATCTCCTCTTTTGATGCGCCTATAAATTCCTCTTTTCTCCCCTAATAAATGTTTTAGCCTCCTGTTAATCCATTTGGGATCGTTATTATTTGACCTAAATTCTCTCTGGGGAATAAACATACTCTGTGCACGTTGTACATTATTAAGAAACAAATCATAAACGCAGATCCCATCGTAATCGTTAGCTAGATTACCCCAGTCGAGATTAGACAGGTGTTCCCTAAGTCCAATATAATCGGCAGAACGAAAATCAGGAACTTTTACCGTATTATCCCTATTCTCGTACTCCCATGTAATATTAAAGGTAATGGATTTGTGATCACTAGCTCCAAGCTCTTCAGTGATCTCCAGATTATTTACAAGAGTTTCTTTATTTGACAAGACTAGGTCGAGCAAATTATTACCTCTGGTAGGCTCCGTCACACACTGCTTCAGAAAACAGTCCTGAACTACTTCCATAAAGTCACTGGACTCCAGATTACCGGTCAAAGAAGTCCAGTCAATTTGACTAAAGTTAAAATCCCCTACTAACACTACGTTATTGTGCCTAGAAGCCCTAACAATTTCGTCCCAAAGAAGTCTCCCTCTATCGTGATCCAAGCCTGGAGGTCGGTATATTACACCTAGAATCAGTTTTTCTTGACCTTCTAGAAACTCTACCCAAACAGATTCTGTTAATGATCCATCTATTTTTATGCCTGTTTTTATGCAGCAATTTATATTTTCTCGTACATACAATGCAACTCCACCCCTTTCCCATTATATCTATCTACATGGAACAACTTAAACCCTGAATATGACACTCAGCAATCATATCCCGACTCTTGGTATTATACCATGTTTCAGTTATTGCAATGACATCAAAGTTCCCAGCACATGCTACCAAACGTAATTCGTTAATTTTATTTCTGGCGCTTCGACAGTTAGTATAAAATATATTGATATGTATCTTCTTGTGAACCTTTTTCAGCTTTTGTTTTACACAATTTCTGTTACTATCATTACCCTGTGTCACTCGATTACTGTTATTGTTATGATTTATGATATCAAATCCTGAATCAATATTTTGGCCCTCATTATTTACCATTCCTAAACCCATACCTCTAACTAATCCTAGTTTAAAGCCCTAACAACATCCTCAACTGAGCTAGAGAGAAATTCTACACCTGCCCTGGATAAGTGAACCCCATCCCTGGCATACATGTCATTTCGGCCATAGAAGTGGTCCCAGTTGTTAATGAATGGGACTGCATTATCCTTACAGTGTTTGTCCAGCCAGCAATTTATACCAATCGCTCTGGACAGCCATTCATTTCCAACACCCCTTCTTGGCAAAATGCCACATATAACAGGGCTCCCTCCCTTCTTCCTAATGATGTCTATTGCTGCCTTATACCTACTAACTAAATCCTCACTTCTACGCTTGGATACATCATTGCCTCCAGCACTGAGGCAGATAATAGGATTGATCCCATTACCATGCATGATGTTGTCAAGTCGGCTAACAATATCTTCCATCCCAGCCCCAGGAAAGCAAACCCTCTGTCTCCTACTCCTATCTGTCAAGCAGAAGTTCCGTTCAGTCAGAAATCAATCCAGTCATATTTTTTGTGTCATGCGTCTAATTTGTAACGTTGTCTTCTACGTCATGGAACATAGTTTTTCAGTGATGTGTTTATCGTGTGAATAAAGTGAAGTAGACGCAGACAGAGAAACAAACTACGGAATGAGGTTTGTCTCAGGTCAACGTTTCGCTGTGTGTTGAACCTTATCATGTTCCAACAAGAGGTTCATCTACAACCCTTCTAGTGGGGTTACCAGGAGGAGCAAGAAACTAAAGAAACTGTAAGTATCCTAAAGGAGAAAACAAAGAAGAAGAAGAAGAAGAAGAAGAAGAAGAAGAAGAAGAAGAAGAAGAAGAAGAAGAAGAAGAAGAAGAAGAAGAAGAAGAAGAAGAAGAAGAAAATAAAA
>WNWK01005404.1:15000-27500 GCA_009830355.1 Cherax destructor
TTTTGGGGGGGATTTTTGCCTGCCTTGCCTGATGGAGTTGGCGAAGCGAGGGTAAAAGATCGAGTTCCTCATTTCTTCCTTCTTGTTTGTGGCTCTCCCTTACCACATAATGAGAGCATCCTATTGACCCAGACTTCATAAAAGATGTTCCTCGCTGTGAGTCTCTTCAACTATGAAGCCGTGACCCAAATTCTCACATGACAGAGTAATGGGACACTGGTCTCTCCCTTCACTCTTCAGTATTGATCTGTAGCTTCCACTCAGGAAGGGACACAGGAGACACAGGATACAGTCTGAAGACAGCCCTCACAGCCTGCCTTTCTCAGAGGCAGGTTGAGGATGGCAGGCCACCCAGTTAACTATGAACTACTATCCAGTTCCTTAGTAACGAGGATAACTCTGGTTCGTATTCAGGTCTCTGTTGATGTGTCTATATTTACTCGTCTCTCTTTAGCAGTTCCAGTTATTACAACTCATGTGAGTTATAATATACTATTTAAGAGAAAGCTCTAAACTCGTCAGGGTGAAACAACTCCTGGGAGGTAATCCGGTATGATCCAAGAAACACAAATGCAATATAATGCGATCCTTTACTGACAACATATCGTTCACACAGTGGGATTTATTAGAGCACAAACACACATGCTTGTGACTTGATAAAACCCACTGAATGGGCGAAACGTCGTCAATAAAGGGTCGCATAATGCTGCATTTGTGTTTCGTTTTCCACCTTGTCTCCACTGTACACCAGTTGTCTCCACCATCCAAGAGTAAGGTAGCTCCAGTTCGCTGGATCACGATCCCATCACTTTCATCAGAGTATTCACCTTGAAGCATATATATATATATTTTTTTTTTTTTTTGCTAATCAAGTTTCTTGTCGAATTAATATTTAATTATATAAAATAGGCTTTCCGCAGAACACGGTAGTTTTTTTCAATAAAATATCTCTTGTCGTAGAGGCCCGTCATGGCTACAAGGGCGAGCAAAAACATCGACGGACTGATCTTTAATTTCAGAGTTTAGTGTTCCAGCCAAAAAGAGTTCACGCTAATGTAAGCACGAGGTAGTGAACCCTGGGCAAGAGGTAGTGAACCCTGGGCACGAGGTAGTGAACCCTGGGCACGAGGTAGTGAACCCTGAGCAAGAGGTAGTGAACCCTGAGCAAGAGGTAGTGAACCCTGAACAAGAGGTAGTGAACCCTGAACAAGAGGTAGTGAACCCTGAGCACGAGGTAGTGAACCCTGAACAAGAGGTAGTGAACCCTGAACAAGAGGTAGTGAACCCTGAACAAGAGGTAGTGAACCCTGGGCAAGAGGTAGTGAACCCTGAGCAAGAGGTAGTGAACCCTGAGCAAGAGGTAGTGAACCCTGAGCAAGAGGTAGTGAACCCTGAGGAAGAGGTAGTGAACCCTGAGCAGAGGTAGTGAACCCTGGGCAAGAGGTAGTGAACCCTGGGCACGAGGTAGTAAACCCTGGGCACGAGGTAGTGAACCCTGAGCAGAGGTAGTGAACCCTGAGCAAGAGGTAGTGAACCTGAACAAGAGGTAGTGAACCTGAACAAGAGGTAGTGAACCCTGAGCACGAGGTAGTGAACCTGAACAAGAGGTAGTGAACCCTGAGCAAGAGGTAGTGAACCCTGAGCAAGAGGTAGTGAACCCTGAGCAAGAGGTAGTGAACCCTGAGCAAGAGGTAGTGAACCCTGAGGAAGAGGTAGTGAACCCTGAGCAAGAGGTAGTGAACCCTGGGCAAGAGGTAGTGAACCCTGGGCACGAGGTAGTAAACCCTGGGCACGAGGTAGTGAACCCTGAGCAAGAGGTAGTGAACCCTGAGCAAGAGGTAGTGAACCCTGAACAAGAGGTAGTGAACCCTGAACAAGAGGTAGTGAACCCTGAGCACGAGGTAGTGAACCCTGAACAAGAGGTAGTGAACCCTGAACAAGAGGTAGTGAACCCTGGGCAAGAGGTAGTGAACCCTGAGCAAGAGGTAGTGAACCCTGAGCAAGAGGTAGTGAACCCTGAGCAAGAGGTAGTGAACCCTGAGGAAGAGGTAGTGAACCCTGAGCAAGAGGTACTGAACCCGCAGTCTTTAGCTTAACTGTTTTTTTTTTAGCTGCTTGGTTGAATGGGGTTGAGTCAATCGACTGCACGAGGGTCAAGTATGGATGTCACTTGCACGCCACCAATAAAGGACATTTTAATACCTGAAATAAAGATTAGAGTAAATCCTTAACATATATCCACTGGGAGATACACACCTCTTTACATTTATATTCTCGCTGTGTTTGTATCTCTGTCGTACACGATGTGAGCACAGGTTAGTGAAGGGTAGTCTTGAGACTCTGGGGTGGTGCCCCTGGCGTTCCTGGTGGTACCTACACATGGGCCTTCTCTCCTTAAAATAAAATAAAAAAACAATGTGAAAATTAGACACATGTGCAACATCTGGGTATCTTTATTGTAGACGTATCTTTATTGTAGATACCCACATGTTGCACATGTGTCCAATTTTCATCTTGTTGGTATTGTATACTCTTCATGAACAACATAAAAAAAACAATGGTACAGAAGCTCTTCAAAGCACCGCCATCATTTACAATAAATAATAATACAACATATACGAGTGTATTTCATTGCCTTAATTTGTTTCTCTGTATACTTATTTTAATACTGAAGTTTTTCTCTCGTGGAAACACTTGTAAATCTTGATGAGCTTTATGCTTGTTTTAGAATCTTAGATCATGAGCAAAGTCACCTTCCTGAAACAGTTAGGTGACAAACTTGTCAGGAAAAATTGTGGGCTCCAGAGCAACTCGCTTCGTTTTCCGGAGACATTGTGGCGATCCTGACAGAAAGTCAGTTTAGTTGTGTCGTCAAAGCAGGTGCTCTACTGTGCACCTAGCGCTCACCCTGTGAGCGGCACCTACTGAGTCGTAAGTTTGTCTCTCCTATGTGGGGGTTATTTGTTCCAGTTACGATATTGTGACTTTTTGGTCTTTCGTCTCACTGGGTGATTGTCAGACCCCGCTGGGCTTTGTTATATAGAAAAAATATATGACAGTCATTTCATATATTGAAATTTCTTCTTTTAATAAATATACACAATACGTTATAGAGATACCTCAAAAAACATTTAAGTATCTTATTATCACAAAAACATTTCTCTTTATTAGGTTTCCGTCTCTTCATAAAAACTTCATTCATCTATACGATGCAAAACGTGGATTCAGTCCCAAGATTTCAAATATTTCATCATTAACAATGGAGTGTTTTGACACATCTTGTAGAGTCTGTATGAAGGAGCCTCTGAAAGGTTGGATATACAGAGCCAGTAAAATACAGTGCTCCAGTGTATGGCCCCTGTCTTTGTCCACACACTTTACATTTGATGTCACTCACATCTCCATACATATTACACTGCCAGAGATAAAATATCTGTGCTGCATCCTGGGCACACAGGCTAACCCAGGGAAGCTGCATCTGTTCTCCCACCGCTTCATCCAGGTACGTACACAACGCAGCCACTCTCAGACCCACCGCTTCATCTAGGTACGTACACAACACAGCCACTCTCAGACCCACCGCTTCATCCAGGTACGTACACAACACAGCCACTCTCAGACTCACCGCATCATCCAGGTACGTACACAACACAGCCACTCTCAGACTCACCGCTTCATCCATGTACGTACACAACACAGCCACTCTCAGACCCACCGCTTCATCCATGTACGTACACAACACAGCCACTCTCAGACTCAGGAAAACACTTGCTGACATCCATATCACTCATTAGCTATTTTTTTTTTTCATCCTTGCCTTATTTTAACCCCGTGTTCTTTCCTCTCCAACACTATCTCTGTCCTCTCCAACACTATCTCTGTCCTCTCCAACACTATCTCTGTCTGACCTATCGAGTCATCATCCTGTATGTCGTAATCACATCTCTATTTGTTTTCCTCTATTAATCTTCTTGGCTTGTGGGACTAGCCTGGTAGAGAATCTCATAAATTTACCTAGTTTCTGTGTGAATGTACTCACCTATATGTGATTGCAGGAATGAGTACAGCTCCTGGTCCACCTCTTCGCTGGTTGCTACTGGGTCCACTCTCTCCCTCCTCCAAGAGCTTTATCATACCTCTTCTTAAAGTTATATATGAATCCTGTTTTCACTACTTCACTCTCCAGATTGTTTCACTTCCTGACAGCTCCTGGCCCCGCCTCTTCACTGATCGCTACTAGGGCCTCTCTCTCCCTGCTCCATGAGCTTTATCATACCTCGTCTTAAAACTATGTATGGTTCCGGCCTCCTCTGTCTCTGTCTCTGTCCACCTTGTCAATTCCTCGCAGTATTTTGTATGTCGTTATCATGTCTCCCCTAACCCTCCTGTTCTCCATTGTCGTCAGGCCTATTTCCCTTAACCTTTTTTCTTAGGACATTCTCCTTATCTCTGGAACTAGCCTTGTTGCAAACCTTTGCAATTTCTCTAATTTCTTGACGTGCTTGACCGGGTGTGGGTTCCAAACTGGTGCTGCATACTCCCGTACGGGCCTGACATACACGGTGTACAGAGTCTTGAACGATCCCTTACTGAGGTATCAGAACTCTATTCTCAGGTTTGCCAGGCACCCATATACTGCAGCAGTTATCTGGTTGATGTGCGCCTCAGGAGATGTGCTCGGTATTATACTCACCCCAAGATCCTTTTCCTTGAGTGAGGTTTGTAGTCTTTGGCCACCTAGCCTATACTCTGTCTGCGGTCTTCTTTCACCTTCCCCAATCCTCGTTATCAGGTCATCCCTATCCCTTTTGTCCTCCAGTGTCGTCAAGTTAATTTCCCTGAACCTCTCCTCGTAGGACATACCTCTTAGTTCTGGGACTAGTCTTGTTGCAAATCTTTGCATTTTCTCTAATTTCTTGACGTGCTTGACAAGGTGTGGGTTTCATATTGGTACCTTATACTCCAATATGGGCCTGACGTACACGACTTGAATGATTCCTTATTCAGGTGTCGAAACGTTATTCTTAGGTTTGTCAGGCGTCCGTATGCTGCAGCGGTTGTTTGGTTGATGTGCACCTCAAATTCGCTCGGTATTATGGTCACCTTAAGATCCTTTTTACTTGAGTGAGGTTTGCAGTCTTTGGCCCCTTAGCCTATATTCTGTCTGCGGTCTTCTTTGACCTTCCTCAAGCCTCATGACATTGGACTTTGTTAAACTCCAAGAGCCAGTTGTTGAACCAGGCTTGCAGCCTGTCCAGACCCCTTTGTAGTCCTACCTGATCCTTTTCCACTTGAATTCTCCGCATTAGCTTTACATCGTCTGCAAACAGGGGCACCTCTGAATCTAACCCTTCCGTCATGTCATTCACATATACCAGAAACAGCACCGGCTCTTGTGGAACCCCGTTCGTCACTGGCGCCCACCTTTTCACGTACCATCACTCATTGTTTCCTTCCTGTCAGGTATTCTCTGATCCATTGCAGTACCTTTCCTGTTATTCCTGCATGCTCCTCTAGTTTTTGCACTAATCTCATGTGTCGAAAGCCTTCTTACAGTCCAAGTAAATGCAGTCTACTCACCCCTTTCTCTTTTGCCTTACTTCTATCACCTTGTAAAACTCCAGAAAGTTTGTAACACGGTGCTGGTTATCGTGTATAACCTCATTTCTTTCTAGGTGTTCCACCAGTCTTCTCCTGATAAGCGTCTCCATGACTTTCCATACAATACATGTCAGTGACACTAGTCTATAGTTTAATACGATTTCTCTGTTTCCTTTCTTAAAGACTGGGACTACATTTGCTGTCCTCTATACCTCAGTTAGTTGCCCTGTTTCGATAGATGTGTTGAAGATTGTTGTTAGTGGCACATACAGTACCTATGTTCCCTCTCTAGGGACCCACGGAGAGATGTTGTCCGCTCCCACCGCCTTTGAGGTATTTAGCTCACTTAACAGCCTCATCACTTCCTCGGTTGTGTATACTGTGTCCAGCACTTGTTGGTGTACCCTTCCATCCTGGTTTGCTGGAGTTCTTTTTGTCTCCACTGAAAATACTTCCCTAAATCTCGTTTTGAGCTCTTCACATACTTCTTGTGATCTCACCTTCCTTCCTCAGCCTGATTACCTGGTCCTTGACTGTTGTTTTCCTCCTGATGTGGCTGTACAACAACTTTGGGTCAGATTTGGCTTTCGATGCAACTTCATTCTCGTATTGCTGCTAAGCCTTATCCATTCATATTTATTTCTGGCTCTTCGGGTAATTTCCTTATTTTCTTGAGTCCTTTGTCTTCTATATATTTTCCATTCTCTAGTACACCTAGTTTTGGCATTTTTACCCCTTTGGGTGAACCTAGGGCTCGTTCTGGTTTTCCAATTGTTTTAGTTCCCCTTGGGTACAAACCTCTGCTCTGCCCCTTTGCATTTTGTGGTCACATATTCCATCATTTCATTCACAGTTTTTTTCCACCATAACTCATGAAGAAAATTCCTCACACCTGTGTAGTCCCCTCTTTCGTAGTTTGACTATCTCGTCCTACTCGTACTGCTTCACTCTCCACTTTTAACTATACAATGTATTCCAAGCTCAGGACCACGTGATCACTAGCTCCGAGGGACCTTCCATATGTGATGTCCTTAGTGTCTGAAGTACTCAAGGTTAATATGAGATCCAGCCTTGTTGGTTCATCCTCTCCTCTCTCTCTGGCAGTGCCCCTAAGACATGTTGATGCCTGAGCTCTTCACGTTTCTGGTCCCCCATGTGGCTCCAGGTTTTCCCAGTCAATCTCCTAGTGATTGAAATCACCACAACAAGTAACTTTGCCCTACCCACATGGGCCCTTCTGGCACCTCAGCTAGTGTCCACCATTGTTCTGTTGCTCTCCTCATACTCTTGTAGAGGCTTCCTGCTATTCTGTGGCAGGTTGTACGTCACTGCAATCACCACCCTGGGACCCCAAGTCTGAAGTGCTTCTACTATGTAGTCCCTTGCTTCCCTTCTGTCTATTCCTTCCATCTCCTCAAATCTCCACTGGCTTTCGATGATCAGTGCAGCTCCTCCTTCCCTCTGTTCCCTCTATCTTTCCTCAGTATCTGATATCTGGATGGAAAGATTGCATCTGTTATCATCCACGTAAGCCTTGTTTCCATGAGCACTATGATATCTGGGGATGCCTCCACGAGTCTTTCGTGCCACTCCTCATATTTATTTGTTATTCTGCCTGTGTTGGTGTACCATAACTTCAGCTTCTTTTTCAATACAGCAAGTGTGTGTGTGTGTGTGTGTGTGTGTGTTTAGCCAGAAATTACCAAGGTATTTATTACCTTTATTAAGGTATATACCTGCCAGAAAAGCTCTCAGTATTAACTTGCGGGATTAAACACGATAGCAGAGAGGTTGGCGGCGTCTGGGTTTCCTCCTCCAGGGAGAATGAAGTAGCTGGGGTAGGATGTGGGGAGGGGGTTGTGAGGGGATGGAGGGGGAGGAGGGAGAGGGGTGGAAGAGAGAGTGTTTATACAAGAGATGAAGACTGCCTCCCAGGGAAGGAAGGGTAGAAATAGCTTTTGACTTCCTTGGTCTGCCGTCTTGGCTCCCTGACGCTATTGTTGTCTGTCCTTGTTGTTTATGTTGCTCCTGATGCTGTTTGTTGATGATTATGATGATGATAATGATGATAATGAGAAAGTTGGTGTTGTTGTCGTTTAAGTTGCTTGGCGTTTAAAGGATTCTTATACCATATATTGGGGCTTCATTTACAAGTCCTTGATA
Organism: Cherax destructor; assembly: GCA_009830355.1. Taxonomy (NCBI): domain Eukaryota; kingdom Metazoa; phylum Arthropoda; class Malacostraca; order Decapoda; family Parastacidae; genus Cherax; species Cherax destructor. Next base: position 22,765 of record WNWK01005404.1, read on the forward strand.
CTTTAGCAAGTGTTACGGCTTCAAAAGTAGTTTTTTTCCCACTAGCTAGCTAGAGAGGGAGGGTGCTAATGTTCTTCCTTATACTGACATTTATTACATATTGTTAAATGCCCCTCTGGCTCTTGATGCTAGTTAATGTCAATTCTATTTCCTGCCATGTTTGGGCACTCCTGAATTACATTCTGTTCCTTTTGTTGCATTGCTCAAGACGCATTTGCCATAGCAACGCGAAAGGCCAAGAACAACATCATTCATATATATATATATATATATATATATATATATATATATATATATATATATATATATTCAGATATTTGGGAGTGGACATGTCAGCAGATGGGTCTATGAAGGATGAGGTGAATCATAGAATTGATGAGGGGAAAAGGGTGAGTGGAGCACTTCGGTGTCTGTGGAGACAAAGAACTTTGTCCATGGAAGTTAAGAGGGGAATGTATGAGAGTATAGTTATACCAACACTCTTATATGGATGTGAAGCATGGGTGATTAATGTTGCAACGAGGAGAAGGCTGGAGGCAGTGGAGATGTCATGTCTGAGGTCAATATGTGGTGTGAATATAATGCAGAGAATTCGGAGTTTGGAAATTAGGAGGAGGTGCGGGATTACCAAAACTATTATCCAGAGAGCTGAGGAGGGGTTGTTGAGGTGGTTCGGACATGTAGAGAGAATGGAACGAAACAGAATGACTTCGAGAGTGTATAAATCTGTAGTGGAGGGAAGGCGGGGTAGGGGTCGCCCTAGGAAAGGTTGGAGGGAGGGGGTAAAAGAGGTTTTGTGTGCGAGGGGCTTGGATTTCCAGCAATCATGCGTGTGCGTATTTGATAGGAATGAATGGAGACAAATGGTTTTTAATACTTGACGTGCTGTTGGAGTGTGAGCAAGGTAACATTTATGAAGGGATTCAGGGAAACCAGCAGGCCGGACTTGAGTCCTGGAGATGGGAAGTACAGTGTCTGCACTCTGAAGGAGGGGTGTTAATGTTGAAGTTTCATAACTGTAGTGTAAAGCACCCCTCTGGCAAGACAGTGATGGAGTGAATGATGACGAAAGTTTTTCTTTTCGGGCCACCCTGCCTTGGTGGAAATCGGCTGATGTGTTAATAAAAAAAAAAATATATATATATATATATATATATATATATATATATATATATATATATATATATATATATATATATATATATATATATATATTGACACATTGTCCGCCTCAAGAGACCACACATCGTACATGTCACCTTATCCATTCAGCGATCGATCCTCAAAGATCACGCACCAAGCAAAGCTAGGTGTTTTCGTGATCATAGACACTCGTGGCAGTGGTATGCTCAGGATTAATTTCAGCCTCCTCTCTGTGAATACCGCCTCCACAAGCAGTCTACATAGCAATAAAACCACGAATCAAGTCGTTTTGTATCATTTACCAAACTGGGTGCGTGATCTTTGTAGGATCGATGGCTGAGTGGATAAGGTGACATGTACGTTGTGTTGTCTCTTGAGGCGGGACAATGAGTCGGGGTGGAACCGAGGCCTGCCGCACTTTGTTAAATGATTCAAAACCACTTGTTTTGTGGTTTCATTTCTATATAGACCGCTTGTGGAGGAGGGTATTCAAAACAGGATGAGGCTGAAATTAATCCTTGAGCATACCACTGCCACAGTGTCCTCGGATCACGAAAAACACCTAACTCTGCTGGGTGCGTGATCTTTGTAGGATCGATGGTTGAGTGGATACGGTGACGTATACGTTGTGTTGTCTCTTGAGGCGGGGCAATGTGTCGTGGGTCGTACCCTGGCCTGCCGCACTTTGGTAAATGATTCAAAACTACTTGTTTCGCACTGTGTGTGTGTGTGTGTGTGGTGTCGTGCCGAATAGATAAAACTGGTCAATTAGCAAGAACTCCTTTAAAATAAAGTCCTTTTAAAATTTTCTCCTATAATATAAAGATATATATATATTTTTCATTCGTGTTGATGTAAAAATTAATAATTTTGTACCAAAAGAACTTTAGAAAACTTACCTAACCTTTATAACAATTTAATTTACCCTAATACAACTAAATATATTTTAGATAAGTTTACAATAATTTAATAATAAACAAACACAATGAAACATACTTTTTTTTCGTTAGGTTGAGAATGATTTTTGCGAAATTATTGCATACAGAAATTTTCGCTTGCCTTATTCGACAAGAAGAGCGTTACTATTTAAGCCAAAATCGCAAGTGTTACCTATTCTGCACGACATATATATTCATATACATACATACATATACATATATACATTTTATAAATATTCAACCTTTCATTTCTTATTCAAGTATGAGACGAATTGTACCCCACAACAATAAGATGAAGTGTTTTTTGTGTGTGTTTGAGGCAGAGATGCAAAGGGTTGGTCCTGTTATTACAATCACTAAATTCTTGGGAGGGTGAAATTAGTTTTGTTATTGACGGAGGCTGAGGGCGTCTCGGGCCCAAACTTTCTCAGCATCTCAAGACGTTGGTAATGAACCGAAGTTACTATTTTTTTTTTAAGCAAAATTGTGTTCCAAATATGCATATTTGTTTTGGATGAACTGACATCTTGCTGACATGCGTGGAGACAAGGAAACAAGATGCATATGAACCTCAACCTTCTTCTACTCCTTCTCTTCTTCTACCTCCTCCTTCATCCTCTTCTTCCTTTTATTTTCTTCTTCTTCTTCTTCTTCTTCTTCTTCTTCTTCTTCTTCTTCTTCTTCTTCTTCTTCTTCTTCTTCTTCTTCTTCTTCTTCTTCTTTGTTTTCTCCTTTAGGATACTTACAGTTTCTTTAGTTTCTTGCTCCTCCTGGTAACCCCACTAGAAGGGTTGTAGATGAACCTCTTGTTGGAACATGATAAGGTTCAACACACAGCGAAACGTTGACCTGAGACAAACCTCATTCCGTAGTTTGTTTCTCTGTCTGCGTCTACTTCACTTTATTCACACGATAAACACATCACTGAAAAACTATGTTCCATGACGTAGAAGACAACGTTACAAATTAGACGCATGACACAAAAAATATGACTGGATTGATTTCTGACTGAACGGAAGAAGGGCACGAGAGAGCTCGTTCATATATATATATATATATATATATATATATATATATATATATATATATATATATATATATACAATAACTACACTGCACTAGCCAGGGGTCGAACCCATGATGCTTTGGCCCGCCTCATGATGAGCGAAAACACATGACGCTCTAGTCCACTGAACCACTAGAGCGTCATGTGTTTTCCTATGTTCTCAGTATCTGCAGAACGTTATTCTTTTAGCATGAGTTGCTATATTTTGTAAGAATATTTCCCCTCATGGTGTTGCCTTCATGCTGGTGAAGGACTCTTGATGCTGGTGAAGGACTCTTGATGCTGGAGAAGGACTCTTGATTTAAGGAACTGAACCAACATTCTGATCAAATCTGTTTTTCTCCAATTCCCAGCCGTTGAATGATCCACGAGGATCTAGTGCTTCGTTAATAATAATAATAATAATAATAATAATAATAATAATAATAATAATAATAATAATAATAATAACAATAGCATTAATGATAATGAGAATACTACTACTACTAATAATAATAATAATATTAATAATGGCAGAAAATGAATACGGTATTTAATGTCAGTATTTCCCATGCAGGTGAGTGATGCAGTACTGGCGAGCTGCATGCTGTCTGACCAACACTAGGTGTATTGTAAGATTTTGTGTGTGTGTACTCACCTATGTGTGGAAGCAGGGTCGAGTCTTCACAACAAGATGCCGTAAGCAGCACTGTGTGTTATTTACACAGTTTTCATACATATCCTCTCTGTTGTAGCTTTGGCCCCAGGTGTGTGACACACTGATTCCTTGTGTTCCACTGCCATGTATCTCTCTCCTTCATGATACCTTTCATTATTTATGTATTTTTTTGTAGATTGTAATAAAGTTGGTAGAATTAGCGACAGGTGTTACCAGCAGGTGTTGAGTACTGTAGTCTTGATGAATCCTGCCTACCAGTGACAGTGCCTTCATCTGCTGCACCTCGTCTGAGCTTCAGTATATAAGCCCACATCTTCCTGCCTGAGCTTCAGATTCATCAAGACTCTGTTACTCAACACTCACTGCTAGGATGAGGGACTGATTACCTCATCTTCTACCTCTCCAGTCTCCTGCTTTGATCACTCTCGTACTGATAAAGACACTGGTTGGTACAACGTTTACATAATAAAGATACACAGTGTCGCAAATGTGTCTAATTCTTCAACATGTCGGTGTTATATACCACTGATGGTGATAGGGAATTACTGAAGCTTTGGTCTTGGGAAGTTTCAAAGAAATGGTTGGAGAGATATTTGAGTGAAAAGGTTGGGATTTGAGGAAGACTTGCCAGGTATGGACCTGTACTACTGTTGCAGTGCCTGAACGACTGTTGCAGTGCCTGTACGACTGTTGCAGTGCCTGTACGACTGTTGCGGTGCCTGTACTGCTGTTGCAGTGCCTGTACGACTGTTGCAGTGCTCCACCATTCTTATGTTCTTGTGTCACTCTCAACTACTAATAGATCTTTTTTTTTTCTTGAAGAATTTTTATTGCGATATAAATTTGTATCCTCATGAAAGTATTGTGTTTAACTTAAAGTTGACACTGCCACAACAAGGTTGTATTTTTCCCCTGAGAGAGATATTGAATT
>WNWK01005404.1:32500-72500 GCA_009830355.1 Cherax destructor
AGACAGTAATGGGAGACAATGATGGGAAATAGTGAATGAAGGGAGAAAAGACAGTGACGGAGAAATAATGAGGGAAACAATGAGGGGGAATAGCGAGGGGAAACAATGAGTGGAAAGAGTGAGGTACACAGTGAGGGGGAACAGTGAAAGATACAGTGAGGTACATAATGAGGGGACAACACTGAGGGAAAAACAGTGAGGGGAAACAGTGAGAGAAAAAGTAAGATAAAGAGTGAGGGGAGGCAGTAAAGGCTGGACACCATTTTGTTGCAGTTTCTCCCCTAATGCTGACCCTCCACTTTTTTCCTACCCCGCCTCCCCTTACCCTAATCCCCAAACCTTCCCTTCCCTTACTCCCCTCTTTTCATTTCCCTCCCCTCACCCCCTGAACTGTTCCCTCTCTCACTCCATATCCTCTTCCATCTCTTACTCTTTCTTCTCCATCTCCTCCTTCCTTGGTCAGGTCTAGTATCTTTCTCTCTCTCACTTCTCATTCTCTCATTTTCCTCTTTTTTTATTTCTTCACTTCCCCCCTCGCTCTCTTCTGTCCTTCCTCTCTTCCTTTCATTGCCCCCTATCTTTACCTCTCTCTCTCTCTCTCTCCCTTCTAATAAGAGCAAGACATCAGTATTGATCACCTGTGCACACCTCCTCACACGTGTGTCTAATTAATTGACACTCTGGTCCATTGTTGCCCAGCTCAGGTGAGAGGCTGTATTAAAACATGTTTTTCTTACCCGACACCTGCTGTTGTTGTTGTTGTTGATGTTGTCGATGTTAGTTGTTGTTGTTGTTGTTGTTGTCGATGTTGTTGTTGATGTTGTTGTTGATGTTGTTCATGCTGGTGCTGCTGCTGGTGCTGCTGGTGCTGCTGGTACTGCTGGTGTTAGTGCTGTTGGTGCTGCTGATGATGGAGTTGGTGCTGCTGGTGCTGCTGGTGTTGGTGCTGTTGGTGCTGCTGGTGTTGTTGCTGCTGGTTCTGGTGCTGCTGGTTCTGCTGGTGTTGGTGGTGCTGGTGTTGGTGGTGCTGGTGTTGGTGGTGCTGGTGTTGGTGGTGCTGGTGTTGGTGGTGCTGGTGTTGGTGGTGCTGGTGTTGGTGGTGCTGGTGTTGGTGGTGCTGGTGTTGGTGGTGCTGGTGTTGGTGGTGCTGGTGTTGGTGGTGCTGGTGGTGCTGGTGCTGGTGGTGCTGGTGGTGCTGGTGGTGCTGGTGGTGCTGGTTCTGCTGGTGTTGGTGCTGCTGGTGTTGGTGATGCTGGTGTTGGTGATGCTGGTGTCGGTGGTGCTGGTGGTGGTGTGGTGGCTGCTGGTGCTGTTGGTGTTGGTGCTGCTGGTGCTGCATGTGTTGCTGATGCTAGTGTTGATGGTGCTGGTGCTGCTGGTGCTGGTGCTGCTGGTGCTGCTGGTGCTGCTGGTGCTGTTGCTGCTGCTGCTGCTGGTTCTGCTGCTGGTGGTGCTGCTGGTGGTGCTGCTGGTGGTGGTGGTGCTGCTGGTGGTGGTGCTGCTGGTGGTGCTGCTGCTGGTGGTGGTGGTGCTGCTGATGCTAGTGTTGGTGCTGTTGCTCCTGCTGATGCTGGTGCTGCTGGTGTCGGTGGTGCTGGTGCTGCTGGTGCTGGTGCTGCTGCTGGTGATGGAAGAGCTGGTGGCAGTACTTGCGTGCGAGGCTTAGATCAAGGGTTCATGTCAGAGATCACAGTCATCCTCTTGACTGGTCTTCTGCTAAAGCTGTCTGCCCTACTTCTTTCTAACTTTCACAGTCGCCGTCAGGTGTAATCCTCAATTATTCACAACTTCCCCCGTATGAATCTTAATTCTGGCTTTGTCTCTCTAGCTGCCTTCCTTTCCCCTTACATGTAACATCTCCAAACTTCGGAACACCCGTGACTTAACCTGATTCTTTGTTTCTCCTTCTATTTCTACATCTTCCCCTTTTCTTTTTCCTTTTTCTTCTTCATGTTTTCTTTTTTTCTTCCTTAATTGTTTGGTCCTCCTCCCCCCTTTGTTTTTATTCCTACCCGTCGTGAGCCCTTAGATCTCTTGCAGTGCTCCTTTTTCTTGGCCTTTGACTAACTCCACTACTATTTCTTCTACTACTATCTCTCTACTTCCTTTCCTACAACCTCTCTTGTCTCGTCCCTGTCAGCTGGCCTTTATATACTACCTACTTCTCTCCTTTCTGTTAGTGTGACTTTGTAAGTGGTCCAAGTCGGACCGAAATGTCATCGTGAGCTTCTCTCTGGTATGTGCGGGTTATTTGTGTATCAAGTGTTGTGACCGGACTCCGTGGATGACCGCTGGTGTTTCTCGAACTCTTTCAGATGAGAGAGAGAGAGATGAGATTTTAAGTATCTTTGTTCTGATTATTGATTTCTAATGAAAGAGCGAATACAATGGAAAATGAAGGTCATGGTTAATTGTCTAGTAGATGCGCTGACAATTTTATAATGTAGATGAGGGATCCAAGACTAAGGACTGTCTAGAGAGAACTGGCGACTCTTACCAGGGTCACAAGTACACTTACACCCAGAGGTGTGCGTCTCGCAGTGTACATTTAAATCACTAATTTAGATATTACCGTTATTCTTGACTGGTGGGGAACATGTAGTATGCAGCCTTAATGACCCCTCGTGTAGTCGATCGGTTTTAAACCCAGTTTGTAAACAAATTGAAGATTGAGACACTTATGCAACATATGGGAATCTTTATTGAAGAAACGTTTCGCCACACAGTGGCTTCATCAGTCCAATACAAGGGAGAATGGTGTAAGTAGAGGAGGAGTTTGAGGTAATCAGTCCTTTAGCCTGGAGTCGATGTGTTCAGTCCATCAATTTTGTAGAAAGTACAGCATAGGACCAGAGAAGTGGCTTATATACTGTAGTCAGGTGAGTGGAAGCAGGAGGAGGCGGGGTCACAGTGGTACCATCCTTTGTATTTGTATTGGACTGATGAAGCCACTGTGTGGCGAAACGTTTCCTTAATAAAGATTCCCATATGTTGCATAAGTGTCTCAATCTTCAACTCGTCGCTTTTCAAAACATTTACCACAAGCATGGTATTGTTTGGTCAAGGTCTCAGCTAGTCTGGCTTCAACAGCCTCACTATCAAGCTTCATATCAGTTTTTCTAAAGTTTTCTGTGTCAAATTATGACCATGATAAGAATAAATCGGTTGGTTGGCGGGGGTTTAAAGCCTGTCGACTACCCTACGATAATTAAAAGGCTTCACGGTAACCTTTTCACCACCAGGCAAGAATACGTGTACCTTAACCCCTGCTCCAGGAAGACACATCCCTCACAGTATTGACCTTGTGCTCTGCTTAACTATCCATTTTGTCTGGTAAAAAAAAATACTATGTACCATGTGCAAAAAAAAAAAAAAAAAAAAATTATTGCTGTTTAATGATTTAGAAAACTGATGAGTTGAAGAATGAGAAACTTGTGCAACATTTGGGAATCTTTATTGAGAAACGTTTCGCCAGCCGGTGGCTTCATCAGTCGAATACAGAGAAGAACGGTGAAAGATGAAGGGGAGAATGAGGTAATCAGTCCCTCAGCCTGGAGCTGAGATTGAGGTTGAGGGACTCATTACCCCTTTCTCCTCCTCATCTTTCATTATTCTTCTCTGTATTGGACTGAAGAAGCCACTGGCTGGCGACACGTTTCCTCAGTAAAGATTCCCAAATGTTGCACAAATTTCTCATTCTTAAATCTGTCTTCTTCTTTTTATTATTATTATTATTGTTATTATTGTTATTATTATTATTATTATTATTATTATTATTATTATTATTATTATTATTACTACTACTACTTATTATTATTATTATTATTATTATTATTATTATTACTACTACTACTACTACTACTACTATTATTATTATTGTTATTATTATTATTAATATTATTATTATTATTATTATTATTATTATTATTACTACTATTATTATTATTATTATTATTATCATTATTATTATAATTATTATTATTATTATTATTATTATTATTATTATTATTATTAATGTTTCATAAAGATATTGTTCGTGGCAGCTTCGCTGCTTATGAGAGGGAGAGGGAATTAAAATTTTCCTGTCTTGAATAAGGCACCCGTATTATTTTAACTAAAAGGTTCTGAGGCTTTTAAAAACAATGAAAAGCTTGTATTGTAGTTAATAACAAGGCAGTAAGGGTCTCCCAGGACTACCTCGCCGCGGGGGTTCACTGGCGGGGTTCACTGGCGGGGTTCACTGGCGGGGGTTCACTAGCAGCTCCCTGACACGGTTAATTAGAGCCTAAACACAGACATATTTGCTGCTTATAATTGGGTTTAATAACTGTTTTATTGCAACATTATTAACTGGGACGACAACACTTGCTAACACGAACCATTTTAAACCCTCTTCACTAGCATGATTAGTGATTCTATCTGCAACTCATTGCTGCCGGATTTTCTTTAGTGTCTCCATTAGGATTTAATTAGTGTCTTGAGACGGATTTCATTAGTGTCTCCCTACATATTTAATTACTGACTCCACATGGATTTAATTATTGTCTTCAAAAGGATTTAATTAGTGTCTTGAGACCGATTTAATTAGTATCTGGAGACGGATTTAATTAGTGTCTAGAGACCGATTTAATTAGTATAAGAAGACGGATTTAATTAGTGTCTAGAGACCGATTTAATTAGTATCTGGAGACGGATTTAATTAGTGTCTTGAGACCGATTTAATTAGTGTATTCATTAGGTATTAATTAGCCACCTGAACTTGGGATTTCTCTCCTCAAGAAGAGATCTTAAGTGCATGTAAACATGGATGATTATTGCTGATAAAACGAGGTTTACTGTTGATAAAACGAGGTTTACTGTTGATAAAACGAGGTTTACTGTTGATAAAACAAGGTTTGCTGTTGATAAAACCAGGTTTGTTGTTAATAAAACCACTTTGCCGTTGATAAAACCAGGACTGTTGTTGATAAAGCCAGGTTTGCTGTTGATAAAACAAGGTTTGCTGTTGATAAAACCAGGTTTAGTGTTGATAAAGCCAGGTTTAGTGTTGATAAAACCAGGTTCCGCGACTGAGCAATGACCTGATTAGTTACTAAGTGAATAATTTATTACGTCCTTATTGCACGTGGGTGCAACTCATGCCCTATCTTACGATTAACTAACACCTTATCACACGATTAATTGCCGAGTATTCGCACTGTCCATTTAGTGGTTTAACCTATTGGTGTTTCCTTATATAGTTCATTAGTCTTAGATATGAAACTATTTGGTAATTAACCTTCGGTTAATTTCTGTCTAGTGCCATGCTTTATTTATTGCCTCATTACAAGATACTTACGTTCTCCTCAAATGGTTAATTAGTGTTCTATCATATAGTTAATTAGTATTTAATCACACGGCTAATTAGGTCTTCGTCACACGGTTAACAAGTGCTGTAACACAAGGTTATTTAGGCTTCTATTTGCTATTAACACTATTTCCCATGGTTAATTAATTCTGCAGTGCATTGGTAATTAGTTCTCCATTAACATTGTTAATTGGGGCTTCAGCCCGTGGTTAATTAATGTCTCAACCACTTGGTTAATTAAAGCTTCGTCACACGGTTAATTAGCACCATGTCCAGAAATTAATTGTAGCCCCGACACCGGTTAAATGGATTCTTAGTGTTGTGGTAATTGGTTCAGGGAGAGGAACAGGTGTTTCATTAATCCCTGAATTAATTGATGTCTCAGTTCGCCCTATTTCCCCTCCTCCCTCCCATCCTTCCCCAAATCGGATGTCTCACTGGCTTTAATGGATGACTTAGCCTGCCTCACCACGGGGCTGAAGGGTGTTATAACATCACGTCTGACCATCACCTGGTCCCTCTGCTACCAAGTCTCACCACCATCAAAGTCTTATCATCAAGTCTCACTATTGTAACATACTTCGTACAATATTTAATGTTACTTTTTACTGCTAGGATTGTTATTATTATTGTCTATAGCCTGAGATAATGTTCAGATCCTCTAATGTGATAATCCACATTCTTGTCCATAATTATTATTTTTATGATAGATGATAGAATTAATGTTGAGTGTTTGGAGGTGCTTGTCACCACCTTGCATTAGCTACCTGCATAACGAGTGGTGGGTGTGTCTAAGATTGTAAGAATTGCCAGGTGCAGCCTTTCACCCTCTCAACATTCTCTAAGAGGTCAGCAGTTGGTGATTTGCTGCTGATGGGGAAGGATGCAAGTGGATGCTCTGTTTCCATTAACATAGCCTCAAACATAAACACCTTACACAATATCATTTTTGGAACTTAAAATTTCTGAGCATTGTCACGGGCCTGCAACCTATGTCCATCGCTCAGGGACCAGGTTTGCTTCTGTACACAAAGCAATGAGTGGATTCAGTTTATTCTAGGATTGAAATGCCTTTGTCTCTGTTTGCCTCGTTGGCGTTTGCACACTGGTTTGCACACTTGGTTTTTGACTAGATGGTTTATGTTTACAAATGCAGTGTTGACTTGGAGTCGTGTGCGTGTGAGTTATACACCTTGATACCTGTGCTTGTCTTAAGATTTTGTGTGATTTTTGAGGCTTGAATAACTTACATTTGGCTAAGAGAGTTACATTTGGCATACGGGATATAGACCTGTAAGCAGGTACTATTTTAATTATGTTCTATCATGTGACTATTATTTCCTATGGAAACTATAAATATACTTGCACAAAATGACTTTATTCATTTAACAAACGTGCATTTTTGCACTTCTTGTTTTACTAAATTCATAAATTGATAATAAAAAGAACGATTTTCTGGTTAAAACCGTGAGATGGTTTGCCTACAACAGGTCCTGCGTATGAAGTATAGGGAAGCATGTCTGGCAACCACCAAGCCTCACTCACCACCAGGGAACAAATAAAGTCCTCACCTCCTCACCTCGTGTTTGTGGTGCGCCTCACTTCCAGCAACCATCAGCGTCACATAAACCCTAGCCATCACCCGGGAAGTCTTCCTCTATCGCCCGAGAGCCATTACCATCGGGACATCCATTACTACCACCTCTAGTGCAATTCCCTGGCAGCAACCTTTACCTCGGAGAGTGCCACCCACATCTCCCTGTCATCCTGGCAGTCCTTGCTCTCTGCCATTGCCGTTTCAGATGTCCTTCCTGTCTGCCATTCCCTTCCCAGATGGACTGGGAAAATATCGGAGACCTCTTTTGTTGGAATCTCTTCGCTCTTCGATCCTTTCCATTCACAGCCTCACGGGTGGCCGATGCTTCGATATCCTGAGCTTAAATATTTTCTTTTGGAACTACGTAGAATAAAGCTGCTATATATCTCTCCTCTTCCAGTGTTACTAAAAGCTTCGTGGACGAAAAATATATTTTGAGATTTCCCTTGCTCTAAACTTTTCATTTAAATTTTGCGTCGCATCTCGCTCAACTCAGATCTATTAAAAAAAAAAAAAATCCCACGGCCATCAGCATATTTCTGAATCCCCCAGAAACATCGACCTCCTTTTTACGGAGCTCTTCAGCTAAAAGATGCTGTAGAACTCGACAATTACATGTCAAGAAATTGAAAAAAAAAACTATATGAATTTCCAAGCTGGAGTCTAGTCAGAACATTATTATCAATTGAACATGTGTATGAAAACAACGGCATTCCTGATGCACCCCTGGTGATGCTGGCTCCTGATGCACCCCTGGTGATGCTGGCTCCTGATGCATCCCTGGTGATGCTGGCTCCTGATGCACCCCTGGTGATGCTGGCTCCTGATGCACCCCTGGTGATGCTGGCTCCTGATGCACCCCTGGTGATGCTGGCTCCTGATGCACCCCTGGTGATGCTGGCTCCAGAACTCCCAACCTCAAGGATTATCATACTCACTATAGGAGTTACAGTGTCTGAATAATGGAAGGTAATCATGCTTGTTCCAAGAAATTGTTCCAATATCCTTGGATGAAAAGCCCCTCACCAGCAACAGGTCGACCAACATTTTAAGGGCCGACCACAAGGAGTAAACTAAGAAAAATAATGAGTTGTAAATTGCATCCATGGTTTTGCTTAAGAAACAGCATCTGCATAACGGCCACAAGACCAAGAACCTAATGGGCAAAAGATTGGTCTGCGATTAGCGGACCGAGCATCGAGCCTTCACCCGACCCTTCACTGCATGACCCACACGGGTTTAGTACATTATAAAATACAACAGCTAATATAACAAAATGCAACCGCAGCGTCGAATGCAATAAAATACAACAGCAGCGTCGAATACAAATACAACATCAGCGTAGAATACAATAAAATACAACAGCAACGTCGGGAAGAGGCTCCCCAGGTTTGTTGACGGAAAAGATTTACAAGTATTAGTCGCATCAATGATTCATGAAGACGTATGATGAGAGGATCTCCGAAGTATCGCTCACAACGTGACTCTTAGCGCTGAGAGGAGAACTTAAAGGCCTTCACCAGTGTAGCTTACAAGGAGGAGTCTGGGGTAAGCTTCAGAGATTAGGATTCATGGAGGAGTATGGATAATTTATGGAATGGGAAGGAGAACTCATGGAGAGGAAATATAGGATTTACCGAGAGGGTAGAAGGGCTCAGAGAGAGAGAGAGAGAATAAGGGCTTACCGAGAGGAAAAGAGGGCTAACGTACGAATGAAGAAGGGCTCAGGAAGGAAAGAAGGTCTCAGGAAGGAAAGAAGGGCTCAGAGTGGGAAGGTTCAGAAAGGAAAGAAGGCTTAGACAGTTCATGGAGGGGAAAGAAGGGCTCACGGAGGGGAAAATGAGAGGCTCATAGAGAGGGCAGGTGAACTCACAGAGGTGGATTTACAATGATAAAAATAAAAGATACAACAAAAAGAGTCTTTTACGTATCAAACCACGGAACGGGTAGGGTTTCAACCCATGGGAGTTTGTTTGCAATCGTGTTATTAATATGTGAGTCGGCTACGCCATACTTCAGCTAACTGAGTTTTCCTTCACGAAATGTATTGAACATCATAATACATACAGCAACACCTTATAGCAGACTCGCTGTGTACAAGAAGGGTAAAATAATTCCTGGCACACGCCTGTTCGAAGCTGTATGAGCAGTAATATTAATGATTTAAGAGTTTCAATCCCAAGTCCTGAGAAGATTTCGGCAGCGGTGACTCGTTTCATTGGCTTGAGATGAGGAAGGGGGAGATGATGCTTGTATACTCGTATGTAACACGACGTGTTTTGCCTTGCTCCCAGGTGGTGGGTGCTGGCATTGACGGACGCCCACAGGAAGGGGCAAGGGGGTAAAGGGGGCATTTGCCTTCTCTTATATTTCAAATTTGCTTAGGTAAATACAAGACGATCTATTAGGGTGTTGTCTTATTGTGTAAATGCTGTTTCACTACAGAATCTCTGCATAATTAGTATTCTGTAATTCAGTAGCTGATTCCTGTGTAGGATGGCAACACTTGTCAACGAATATAGCAAATTATTATTACACCTATGGGGGATTGCTTAATCCATAGGGGTCACAAATATAGCAAAAATACACAATGTGCAGAACAACTCTATATTTTATAAGCGACTTTTCGCCGTGCCCCTCGAGAATATTTATGTGGAATGGATGGTAGTATTGCTGATGGTGGGATCCACAGTCCTGGACTCTTCAGTGGTCAGATCACACACCTGGAAGACATATAATTAACAAACAGGAGTCGAATGCAAAAGTGACCTTGACCGTTGAAGACACTGAGTTTTTTTTATTTACACAAATAACCCGCACATAGGAGTCCAAGTCGGTCCGACTTGAACCATTACACTAGACTCACACCTAAGAGGTTTCTTTCACCTATGTGCGGGTTATTTGTGAATTGTTCTAGTCATGGTATTGTCCATTGTTATTCCTTATTTCTGTTTATAAATCGTATATAGCGGTCAACTTATGTGCTTCGGTGAGTTTAAGAAGCGGTGAAGGCTCGTTCCTCCGTCTGTTATCCCCGAGATCCCTTTTGCAAAAGAGAAGAAATAATCTGAAGACATTTGTGCATGACGGTAATTTTGAAGTGTACGTCTAGGCGGGACAAGACTGCTTTAGGGCCCCTGGGGGCAGGCTGAGGCCCCCAGTCAAAGTGAATTTTACATAATTATTTTTCTAAATAAACTAAAAATAGCTGAAATTAAAAAAAAAAAATCAAATGAAAATATCAAAATTAAACGTCTATGGCTATGGGGCCCCTTCAGAGATACACAGCCGGGGCCCGGACCAATGTACCGGCTGAATCCCCCGCCCCCCTCTCATAGGCCCTGCGTGTAGGGGAGGACTTCAAGGGACTAACGAGAGAAGATTCAGGTAGTCTGAAGCTTCTGACACGGTTGAGGTACAGGATCACGAAGCAGAAGGTTGTGGGAGAGAGAGAGTTAATTAGCATGTTAGGTTTGACGCATTTCACCTCAACACTAACTTCAAAGATACTTTTAATCCTGAAAATCAGGATTAAAATAAACTCTCATTACATGTACAATGAGATATATGCGACCGTTGCATAGGCACCGAGAGATGCACAATCTTAGTGTATACTGAGAGACACAGCTCAAGCACGGTGCGTATATTGAGAGATAGACAATAACTGGTATATAAGTGTTAGTTGCACGAATCTCGGTGTATACAGGTCAAAGAGACGTTACAAGTTAGAGATAAGTTGAAGTGAATGTGTGTGAGAGAGAGAGAGAGAGAGAGAGAGAGAGAGAGAGAGAGAGAGAGAGAGAGAGAGAGAGAGAGAGAGAGAGAGAGAGAGAGAGAGAGAGAGAGAGAGAGAGAGAGAAATGAATTAAGTGCCAGAAACACCTAAAACCTGGGCAGGAAAACTTGGCCCAGCTGACAGGCTTCATTATGCTGGGAGGCAGGAGGCGAGGCCGGCAGCAGCAGCTGACATAAACAACATCTGGGGTGAAAGCGTCACTCCAGCAGCTGAGGGATATCATCATCTCGGGATGCTGATGCCGCCGCCTCCCAAGTTTTGATGGCAAGACTCCTGGATTGCATACCCGATGCGTCTTGGGAGATGAAGACGCAGACGGTGGGGAGAGAGAGAGAGAGAGAGAGAGAGAGGTGAAAGGGGGTTCCAGCCTTACTGAAGATGGCGGAGATGAGGAGATTAGTTGGAGACCTGGAACTCCTGCATCATTGTCTGGAGACCTGGAGACGCCGCCACCACTTCCTAGAGACCTGGAGACGCCCCCATCACTGCCTGGAGACCTGCAGACGTCGTCATCACTGCCTAGAGACCTGGAGACGCCGCCATCACTGCCTAGAGATCTGGAGACGCCGCCATCACTGCTTGGAGACCTGGAGATGCCTCCATCACTGCCTGAAGACGCCACCATCACTGCCTGGAGACCTTGAGACGCCTCCATCACTGCCTAGAGACGCCTCCATCACTGCCTAGAGACGCCTCCATCACTGCCTGGAGATGCCACCATCACTGCCTGGAGACCTGGAGACGCCGCATCATTGCCTGGAGATCTAGAGACGCCGTCATCACTGCCTAGAGACCTAGAGACACCGCCATCACTGCCTGGAGACTTAAGAACGGCTCGATCATATTGTCTATTTTATTTTTACCGCACAAGGCCACCTTTTAGACCATTTAACCTTAAAAATAAAGATCTGAATTTTTCCCGTAAATGCAAATGGTATTTTGGAAAGAGTCACCTGAGTCCGTACTTGTAGGAGGACTCACCTGAGTCCGTATTTACAGGAAGAAAAACCTGAGCCCTTACTTGTAGGAAGGAAAACCTGAGTCCGTACTTGTTAGGAGAAAAACTTTAGTCAGTACTTGTTGGAAGAAAAACCTGAGTCCGCATTTGAAGGAAGAAAAACCTGAGTTCGTTCCTGTAGGAGTAAAAACCTGAGTTCATGCTTTTAGGAAGAAAAACTTGAGTCTTTACTTGTAGGAAGAAAAATCTGAGTCCGTACTTGTACGGAAAAAAAACCTGACTGCAAACTTTTAGAAAGAAAAACCTGAGTCCGTACATGTAGGAAGAAAAACCTAAGTGCGAACTTTTAGGAAGAAAAACCCTGAGTCCTTACTTCTGGGATGAAAAGACGTGAATTCCTACTTTTAGAAAAGGGGGAAAAAACGGATGTTCCGTACTTTTGGAAAGAAAAAAATTGCTTGTTCGTACTTTATAGAAGAAAAAAAAAAACATCGAGTTTTCACTGCTGGTTTTATTTCTAGCTGTGATTTCTAGAGCGAGTTGATGCTTTTTTCTGCTTCTCAAGTCATATGATGACCTGCAACTGGAGCTTTTGGTCATCTGACCGAGGCCTTCCGCTGGCTTACCCGTTCACTCTTTTAAAACATTAAGGTTATAATTATATCCAATCTTAATACCAAGATGTTGTTTACGTTCATTTTAGCGGTAGGAATATAGGACAAGAAGAGCGTCTTGCTGACACATAGCAGAAAAGATTACATTGAGACAACGTACTTCATGGAGCAAACTAAGGGTTATTGAGATGGTTTTCTCAATTTAGAAAAGTTGGAGCAGAACAGGTTGACTTAGAGGGCGTGTAAATGCGAGTCGGATGGTATGAGGAGCCACGGCCGTCCTAAGAAGGGTTGCAAAACACAGTGTGTCCCGTGGCCTGATCGCTAAAGCTCTCGCTTCACACGGCGAGGGTCTGCGTTCGATTCCCAGCGCGGGTAGAAACATTGGGCGTGTTTCTTTACACCGGTTGTCTATGTTCACCCATCAGTAAAATGGGTACCTGGGAGTTAGTCGACTGGTGTGGGTCGCATCCTGGGACAAGGACCTAATTTGCCCGAAATGCTCAGCATAACAAGGGACTTTCTATATAGTAGTATGTCACTGATGTCAGCTAGGCTTTGTATACCTTGTACATGTACTTGTAGTAAATAAAGATATTATTATTATTATTATTATAGTTCATGGGGAGGACTGAGGAGTTAGTGAGATGATCTGGTTAATTATAAAGGATGTATCAAGATATAATTAATAAAGATGATTAAATCTTAACTGGATGAAAAGTTGTGAACTGGTTCCTGAAGAAGGACGGAAGATTACGCAATCGCACTTAATGCAGAGCAAGTTTTTATTTGAACAAAGTTTCGCTCACAGGTGAGCTTTACTATGTGACCATGAGTTAAAAACACTCAGATGTAAGCAAAACTTTTCCTGTCAGCAGTTTTCTTCTTCTCAAACCCAGGGTTGAAAGTAGAGATTGTGAGAGACACGAGATGAACATTCAAAAGCCTCCTTAAACTGTACGATTTTCTCCAGATATGTATGAGTGCGTAAACTTTGATTAATAACACATATTCATTTTAGATTTGATGAGCTATTTTGAGCAAGATAATGTCTACGAAGTGATGCAGGAGAAACTGGTTTTCCGGTCATAAGTTATGGAGGTGAGAAACGTGATGTCTGCAGCTAGGAAGATGGATGGAAGGGGATGTTTACGGTGCTGTAGGTCACTCAATCGTCATATATTACGTTCACTACTAGAAAACCCGCTAAGAAGTTTTCGTTTTCTTTAAGGGGTTTTCCTTCTGACTTTCGGGGAAGCGAAAAAATGTGTTAAAAAAAAATAATCGGCCATGCAAAATAATCGGTCATACAAAATAATCGGCCATACAAAATAATTGGCCATACAAAATAATCGACCATACAAAATAATCGACCATACAAAATAATCAGCCATACAAAATCGAAAGATTCGTTTCATGTAGATCGAATTATGACATCAAATTTTTTCTTATTTTTTTGTGTGCAGTGAAACTAACTTATAAAGCTGACGACTGTCGCTAATTTTAAAGCTCAATCAACTCTAACCATCCAAGATCAGTCTGGTTTTAGTCAAATATTATTTAACATCCATAAATTATATTGTTTTCCTAAAGATCATCTTCAATCTCGCCCAAGAAAAGAAAAATACATGTATATATTTTAAGCTCTGGCAAAACTACTCTTGTCTAATAAACGAATAATTAGATTTATATTATGAAAGAATTTAATTAGATATATAATAATAAGAAGCAAGTGCAGAAGTCTGTAACTAATACTAATTATAAGTTGAAGCTAAAATTATAATAGATTTTTCAATAATAATAATAATAAAATTAATAATTATAAAATTAATAATAATAATAAAAATAATAATAATAATAATAATAATAATAATAATAATAATAATAATAATAATAATTTCTAAAAATTAGCAACAAGATGGTTATAATAAAAAAAAATAAAGTACATAGAAAGAAAATTTGGAGAAAAGGAGGCGGGCAGGTGAAGGAGTCAGGGGCCGTTAATCAGGAACATAAGGAGAAAAGTTGGCATTTAATTTTGAAACAGACGCGGAGTGCCAGGCAGCAATTACTCACGGGGGAGCTTAATGAGAGACGCAGCGAGCTGCTTTATGGTCTCGCTACAATTACCTCCGCTCAGAACTAAATTAAAGTGATATTGCATCCTTACGAGTAATTCATCAGATATTCGTCTGGGCCGCAATCTCGCCTCTCGCTTTTTTTTTCTTATATTCCTCTCAACCTCTCGGGGATATATGCGGGGGTACACTATACGCTAGGTATATTTCTTGGGGTATATCGAAGGTTGAGGTGTTCATCTCGACGCCTGGATTGGTTGGAAGCTTCCACGATGCGGGATGCCGGAGATAAGGAGGGATATAATTCGCCGTGCGCGGTAGTGAGGTCGGGGTAGATTTCCTTGGAGAGAGCGAGTTAATCGGCGGTAATGTTGAGGTTAGTGTCCTCGGTGCCTTCCCTCGCCCCACCCCCGGGGGGGAGGGGGAGGGGGATGAAATTTGGTGCTGATGACAGACTGGTAACTTTCCCTTAAATGTGTTGTTTCACATAATTGAAAATGAGATGGAAAGGTATACAGTATACACTGAGAGGAGTGTATCTCTCGGTGCATTCACGAAGAGAGTTAAGTCTATATTAGGGACTGGTGTCCTTGACTGGTGGTGTAAAGGTGACATTCATCTAGTTGATAGAATTAATATACCAAACTGCCCTTGTGTGAATTTCCCAGCATGTTTGGTCATAACAAGTAATGATGCATTAGACACAGGTGCAACACCTTGGTCATCAAGGGTAAACATCTAGACACAGGTGCAACACCTTGGTCATCAAGGGTAAACATCTAGACACAGGTGCAACACCTTGGTCATCAAGGGTAAACATCTAGACACAGGTGCAACACCTTGGCCATCAAGGGTAAACATCTAGACACAGGTGCAACACCTTGGTCATCAAGGGTAAACATCTAGACACAGGTGCAACTCCTTGATCATCAAGGGTGAACATCTTCAAGGCTGAGGGACTGATTGCCTCACCTTCTACCACCTTTCGTATATAAATCACGGAACGGGTGGGACTTGAACCCATGGCAATTAAATCCTAAAACTCAGAGGCGAGTGCGTTAACCTCTCGGCCAGGTGGCTCTGAAAAGATTCATCCAACTAGGTATATATATATTTTTATAAATGAAGTGGAAAAAATGGATGGTGGATCGTCTTCAAAATAAAGATATCCAGGTGGAGGACATGTATGTAATTCATCACAGTCAACCTGCAGACAGAAGAATGAAACTTATCACGACGTTTTGATCAGACTTGGACCATTAACTAGTAACTAGTTAATGGTCAAGTCTGAGTGAAACGTCTTCCTAAGTTTCATTCTGCTATGTGCAGGTTGATTTTGTCTTGTTCCAGTTACGGTATTGTGCCTTTTTTGTCAGTATTATTTACCACAGAAATAATGATAACAAAATATGTCTAATACGTTAATCATGATATGTTGCTTATCCGAGTGCCATCATGTGTGACCCACGCAAGCGGGATCTGCTTTCATTCTCTGATGCGTAACGTTATTTTTACCTCAGTATATATAGATTTAGCGAAGTGACTATATTGAAGGTGAATGCTTCAGTATATTCTACCCTCTGACGCAGTTCTACGAGAGACTGGCGTATCATAAGGAATAGTCTGACTTCCGTGTCCTTGTGATTTTATTAATGAGACTGTCAGAAGGGGAGCGAAGAGTGGGATGCAACGGATGATGTTTTTGATGTAGTGTTATGTTGTGTCCCCGCGTACATGGTCTGGGCCCGGAGTGCCCAGTGTGGTGACAGTGTGTCATGGGCCAGACAGTAGGTGACAGCAGACCTGTACTTGAACCAGACAGAAGACGACGGTTGACCTGTGCTAGAACAAAACAGATGACGGTAGACCTGTGCTTGAACCAGACAGAAGACGACGGTAGACCTGTGCTTGAACCAGACAGAAGACGACGGTAGACCTGTGCTTGAACCAGACAGAAGACGACGGTTGACCTGTGCTTGAGACGACAGAGACACGAACCTTGCTTGATCCAGAAACTGACGTTGATTGTTTGGACCAGACAGAAGACGAGGGTTCTGTGCTAATTGGCAGCTACGGTTGCCTGGTCTTGAGACTGGGCCATTGCTTTCATCTCAGAAGCTTAGTCTTCATGGCTATTGTTGTTTTCACCTATGTCTTCAGTCTGTAAGGGCCCGCTTTTCGTTTGGCCCGCATGGTCTTCAGTCTTCAGGGGCCCGCATCGTCTTCAGTCTTCAGGGGCCCGCATGGTCTTCAGTCTTCAGGGGCCCGCATGGTCTTCAGTCTTCAGGGTCTCTGGTCTTCCATGGATGTAATCTTGGCAATGACCTTCATTTCTTTCACTCTTGGCTCGTGGTTTTTGAACACTTCTTTCTTGACAACATTATTGCTTCTCAGAACTATGGTCTGCTTGTACTGCAGCAGAGCAGAAATCTACTACTACTCACCATGCAGAAAAGCAGAGGTCTGCATCGTCTGGATAGTAAGAACTTTGAAAAAATAACGAAAACACATATAAGCGTATGTATGGCCCAAAAATATACATACACATAACCTACATATACGCCAATACGCAGCAAAAATGTATAAGAATACGTAACACAGTAAAAGTGCATATATAGGCAGAAGAAATTTGCGTTTACAAAGCCCATAATTTGACAAAGGTATAGAATCTAATTATGCGTATACCCCAATGTCAGGCGTATACAAAATGTATACATAACGCAGACACGTTCTCTCTCTCTCTCTCTCTCTCTCTCTCTCTCTCTCTCTCTCTCTCTCTCTCTCTCTCTCTCTCTCTCTCTCTCTCTCTCTCTCTCTCTCTCTCTCTCTCTCTCTCTCTCTCTCTCTCTCTCTCTCTCTCTCTCTCTCTCTCTCTCTCTCACTCACTCTTTCTCTCTCTAGTCCATCAGACTTAGATCACAAGTCCTATTTTTTTACGCCTTGGACAAGTCAATAACTTCTCTTTGATCGAGCGTGAATGGGCAGGGGTGAAGGGGCAAAGAGTGGGTGGTAGTGAAAGGGAAGAGAAATTGGGCAAAGAGGAGGAGGAGGAGGAAGAAGACAGAAGGAAGGAATTGCTAAGAGAAGGTGTAGTGGATGGACATGGTTATGACCATGTACTGTGGTGGACCATGGTTGTAGTAACCCAGGTACTGTGGTGGACCATGGTTGTAGTGACCACAGGTACTGTGGTGGACCATGGTTGTAGTGACCACAGGTACTGTGGTGGACCATGGTTGTAGTGACAACAGGTACTGTGGTGGACCATGGTTGTAGTGACCACAGGTACTGTGGTGGACCATGGTTGTAGTGACCACAGGTACTGTGGAGGACCATAGTTGTAGTGACAACAGGTACTGTGGTGGACCATGGTTGTAGAGACCACAATCACTGTGGTGGACCATGGTTGTAGTGACCACAGGCACTGTGGTGGACCATGGTTGTAGTGACCACAGGCACTGTGGTGCACCAATTTAGAAGCGACCACTGGCACTGTGGTGCACCATGGTTGTAGTGACAACTGGCACTGTGGTGCACCATGGTAGTAGCGACCACTGGCACTGTGGTGCACCATGGTTGTAGTGACAACTGGCACTGTGGTGCACCATGGTAGTAGCGACCACTGGCACTGTGGTGCACCATGGTTGTAGTGACAACTGGCACTGTGGTGGACCATGGTAGCTGCGGCCACTGAGTGTCTCAACACTGCAACTCGTAAAACACACTACAGTAAAATACAACTCAATCGAAAAGAATAGAACACAACACCAGAACACTATGCAATACAATACAACATACAATAAGCACAGTGCACCACAATATGACACTGAAACACACTGCAACACAATACAACACAATGCAGAACAATATAATACAACACACTGCAACACAATACAACACAGGACAATACAGCACAGAACAACACCATATGACTCAATTTAACTCAATATACAACAAGATACAACACAACACAGCTCAGAACAAGGCAATATATCACAATACAGCACAACGCAGTACAGCTCAATACAACACACTATAAGAATACAGTACAACAAATATCAACACAATACAACCTAACAACACACTACATCACACTAAAAGACAATACAACACACTAAAACACAATACAACACACTGAAACATAATAAAACACACTAAAACACAATGCAACCATTTCTAGGATCAAGAACCCTTCACCGGCATCAAGGTACTTCCCCTCAAGGGGTAAGCAGCTGGAATGAAAGGGAAAAGGGGAAAATAACACCTTAGAAAGTGGATTGAAAGAGAAACGGGAGGGGGGATACGCCCCTTAGCCCTTTAGGGCTTCTGAGGACTGTAGAGGGAGGAAAGGAAAGACGTAAGAGGGTCCATAATGTGGAAAAGGGTGAATTCTATTACTAGGGGAAGTCGTAATGTAGGGGAGGTGAAGGGTAGGGGGACATGAAGGGAAGAATGAGACCATATCCTTAGCTCTCTTTGTGTATATATATATATATATAATATATATATATATATATATATATATATATATATATATATATATATATATATATATTGACAAACTACATTGACAAAGATACAATAGGAAGTAGAACAACATAGATAACAACTCAAAGCTACATCTCCAATACTTCCTCCAGCTCCACGGCGGTGGGCCGCGTGCCCAGAATACTGCAGGCATTTACCCTCTGGATCGCAACACTGAGTCTCTGAAAGAGGAAGCTGGACGAACTGTGGTCCCTGGTTTCTATGCAAAAAACCACGGGGGAAGTAGAATGATAGCTCTAGGTCTTTCGTGTTGCAATTAACACATCATCAGGAGATTTCAAAATTGCTGAAAAGAGAAGGATGTCCAAGCAAGTACGTTCCCAAAGGACGTCTTCACTGGAGTGAGTGAGTGAGGGAGGGAGAGAGAAGGGTACCGGAAGTGCCCCCAGGCACACCGGTGCCCACAGCCAGAAGGATGAATATTATAGCATTAGAAAAATCCCACAAGCATTGATATTGTAATAGCCTAAACGAAATTAACGTGGCAATAATAAAAAATTAGGTCATATTCCGCTATGATATCAGTAACTTTACATACAAAAATATATTGTCAATGATATAGAAGTCACTAGGACAGCGTGTCCATTTAAAGTGACGAGAAAACGGTAACATTTAACGGGAGACTTCTAAAAGTTATGTAAAGGAAACGGGGCTCATTAAAATAAACTCATTTAAAGAGGGAGGCATCTGTAATAACAAGGAAAACGGCCACAGTTATTCAATCCACATAATTCTGAGGCAAACTCTGGTTCAACCTTCAGCAACTGCAGAAAAAAATAGGCCCTAATTCCACGGTGTGGCACTACATTTAAAACAGTTTAATGCATTCATATAAGAGTCCAGTTTTAGACTGTGTACTATTGCCTCAACTAAAAACGTATCTAATATGAACAACCCGTCACTGATATTGTATAATGACTGCCTATCATGCTTAATAATTGCCGATTCTACAATATTCCTTTCAAGCCAAGAGGAACAAGGGAAGATGACTCTTGCTTCCCGTCAATTTGTCGGGTTTTACAAGTTCTAATATAGTTGAAAATCGCGTTCGACTCCTCCGCTATACGTATCGAATAACGTTGCTGGGAAATTCTCACATTTAATGGTTTTCCCGTTTGTCCCAAATAGGAGAGACTGCAACCGTTGCAACCAACTCTGTAGACACCACCAGCACGTTGTTGTGGTGAATTCTTTATCAGGAGGCTTCTAACAGTCCATGAATTTTTAAATACTACTTGTATATTAAATCTTCTAAGAGCATTCGGCAGGATAGATAAATTCTCGTTGTATGGGAGGACCAGAACATTCTTGGTCTGAGATGTTATCCTAGGTTCTGTTCTGTAATAAGTTTTCTTAGCTGCCAGCAAGGCAGATTCCACAAACACCTAAGGATACCGCAGTTTCGTGCCAATGTCAAATATTTTCTTAATTTCTTCATCTAGGAACTCCGGACTGCACACTCTATACACTCCTTTTGATTCTAGTCTCATGGTTGGAATAGTAGTGAATGTATGAGCACACATTGGTGGTCTTCCTATATTCTGTGAACTTAAACTTTCTATCAACTCGGTGTATCAACACATCTAAGAATGGAAGTTTACAGTCCACCTCTTTCTCCACGGTGAATTTAATAGACGGGACTAAAGTGTTAAGTCTTGGTAAAAATGTACCAAGGGTCATATTATTTGTCCAAAGACACAAGATGTCATCCACATATCTGAACCATTTAGCTCTACATGCAGGATATCTTTCAACAGTCTAGCCTCGAAAAATTCCATATACAGATTGTTCAATAAGGGGGGCAACGGATTACCCATCGCCATTCTTTGTTTTTGAGCAAAGTATTTCCCCTCAAACACAAACTTGCAAACAACTACACACAGCTTAATCAATTCATTAATGGTATTTTTATCCAAAGGCAAAGAGAACTCATCTAATTCTTCTTCCAAATAAGATAGCAAGTCGGGAACACGGACTCTCGTGAACACCGCAGTGACATCATAATTAACAAGTGTAAAATCATTATACATGTTGATATTTTGCATTTTGTCGATGAGATCAACATTGTTTTTTAAGTGGGCTTCAGAAATGTTGCCAAGCAAAGAAGTTAATAGTTTTACCAACCATTTTGACAAGTCATATGATGCCGATCCTACAGAACTAATAATAGGTCTGGCTGGAAAACCTGGCTTGTGGGTTTTAATCAAACCGAACATGTAAGGAAGAGCCGCAGATGTAGCCGATAACTGTTTAATTAATTCCTCATTACCTCTCAGTAAGGTTCTAAGTTGTTTATTAAACTTACTATTAACCTGGTCCAATGGGTTCTTATTAAGGGGTACGTAAGTGGATTCTAATAATGTGTTCATTTTTCCGCTATAATCTAAATTGTCCATAACTATCACATTTGCTTTGTCAGCTTTCGTAAGATGAAGTCTAGGATCTTTTTTTATTTCATGGTACGAATTAATAAATCTTTGAGGATTTATGCAGGTGTTGAACGTTTCAGGGGATAGGTCCCCTTGTTTTTCCAAATTGCCTCACTCACTCCAGTGAAGACGTCCTTTGGGAACGTACTTGCTTGGACATCCTCCTCTTTTCTGCAATTTTGCATTCTCCTGATGATGTGTTGATTGCAACACGAAAGGCCTAGAGCTATCATTCTACTTCCCCGTGGATGTTTTGCATCCTGTATTGCTTTTGCATAATATATATATATATATATATATATATATATATATATATATATATATATATATATATATATATATATATATATATATATATATATATATGTTATCAACAAATTTTGTTGAAAATAAGAAAAAGTTTGGGAGTGAGAATAATAAGCTGAGAAAACCTAGGGAACGAATGGATTTGACTGTTAAATATAGGAGAGGAGAGCTGTAAGATACAGAGTTAGACTTATTGGGAAGATGGAGGGAATATTTTGAGGAATTGTTAAATGTTGATGAGGATAGGGAAGTTTGTGATTTCGTGTATTGGGCAGGGAGGAATAACATCTTGTAGGAGTGAGGAAGAGCCAGTTGTGAGTGTGGGGAAAGTGCATGAGGTAGTGGGTAGAATGAACGGGGGTAAAGCAGCTGGGATTGATGGGATAAAGATAGATATGTTAAAAGCAGGGGGAAATATAATTATGGAATGGCTCTTTTATTTAATAAATGTATGGAAGAGGGTATGGTACCTAGGGATTGGCAGAGAGCATGCATAGTTTCTTTGTATGAAGGCAAAGAGGGCGAAAGAGAGTGTAAAAATTATAGGTTAGTAAGCCTGATGAGTATACTTGGTGAAGTCTATGGTAGAGTTATTATTGAAAGAATTAAGAATAAGACAGAAAGCAGGATAGCAGATGAACAATGAGGCTTTATGAAAGGTAGGGGGTGTGTAGACCAAGTGTTTACAGTGAAACATAGGTGAACAGTATTTAGATAAGGGTAAAGAAGTTTTTATGGCAATTATGGATTTGGAAAAGGCGTATGATAGCGTAGATAGAGGGGCAATGTGGCAGATGTTTCAAATGTATGGAATAGGAGGTAGGTTACTGAAAGCAATGAAGAGTTTTTATGAGGATAATGAGGCTCAGGTTAGAGTATGTAGAAGAGAGGGAGATTATTTCCCAGTAAAAGTAGGCCTTTGACAGGGATGTGTGATGTCACCGTGGTTGTTCAATATATTTATAGATGGGGTTGTAAGAGAAGTGAATGCTCAGGTGTTGGCAAGAGGCATGGGGTTAAAAGATAAAGAATCTGACACAAAGTGGGAGTTGTCACAGTTGCTCTTTGCTGATGACACTGTGCTTTTGGGAGATTCTGAAGAGAAGTTGCAGATGTTGGTGGACGAGTTTGGTGGGGTGTGTAAAAGAAGGAGATTGAAAGTGAATATAGGAAAGACTAAGGTAATAATGATAACAAAAAAATTAGTTAACGAAAGATTGAATATCAGATTAGAGGGAGAGAGTATGATGGAGGTTAATGTATTCAGATATCTGGGAGTGGACGTGTCAGTAAATGGGTCTATGAAAGATGAGGTAAATCATAGAATTGGCGAGGGGAAAAAGGTGAGTGGTGCACTAAGGAGTTTGTGGAGACAAAGAGCATTATCCAATGGAAGCAAAGAGAGCAATATGTGAGAGAATAGTTATACCAACGCTCTTATATGGGTGTGAATCATGGGTAGTGAATGTTGCAACAAGGAGAAGGCTGGAGGCGGTGGAGATGTCGTGTCTGAGGGCACGACATCTCCACCGAGTGAATATAATGCAGAGAATCCGTAGTTTGAAAATTAGAAAGAGGTTTGGGGTTACTAAAAGTATTATCTAGAGGGCTGAGGAGGGGTTGTTGAGGTGGTTCGGACATTTAAAGAGGAAGGAACGAAATAGAATGACTTGGACAGCTTATAAATATGTAGTGGAAGGCGCGGTAGGGGTCGGCGTAGGAAAGGTTGGAGAAAGGGGGTAAAGGAGGTTTTATGTGCGAGGGACTTGGACTTCTAGCAAGCATGAGTGAGAGTGTTAGATAGGAGTGAGTGGAGACAAATGGTTTTTAGGACTTGACTTGCTGTTGGAATGTGAGCAAGGAAACATTTATGAAGAGATTCAAGGGAAACCGGAGGGCCGGACTTGAGTCCTGGAGATGGAAGTACAGTACCGGCACTCTGAAGGAGGGGTGTTAATGTTGCAGTTTTATAACTGTAGTGTAAGCACGCCTCTGGCAAGATAGTGATGGAATGAATGATGATGAAAAATTTTCTTTTTCGGGTCTCTCTGCCTTGGTGGGAGACGGCCGATGTGTTAATAAAAATAAATAAATAAATAAATAAATAATAAATAAATAATATATATATATATATATATATATATATATATATATATATATATATATATATATATATATATATATATATATATATATATATATATATATATATATATATATATATATATAAGAATCTAACACAAAGTGGGAGTTGTCACAGCTGCTTTTGCTGATGACACTGTGCTTTTGGGAAATTCTGAAAAGAAGTTGCAAAGGTTGGTGGATGAGTTTGGTAGGGTATGTAAAAGAAGGAAATTGAAAGTGAGTATAGGAAAGAGTAAGGTGATGAGGATAACAAAAAGATTAGGTGACGAAAGATTGGATATCAGATTGGAGAGAGAGAGTATGGAGGAGGTGAATGGATTCAGATATTTAGAAGTGCACATGTCAGCAGATGGGTCTATGATGGATGAGGTGAATCATAGAATTGATGAGGGAAAAAGGGTGAGTGGTGCACTTAGGAGTCTGTGGAGACAAAGAACTTTATCCGTGGAAGCAAAGAGGGGAATGTATGAAAGTATAGTTATACCAACACTCTTATATGGGTGTGAAGCATGGGTGGTGAATGTTGCAACAAGGAGAAGGCTGGAAGCAATGAGATGTCATGTCTGAGATCAATGTGTGGTGTGAATATAAAGCAGTGAATTCGTAGTGTGGAAATTAGGAGGAGGTGCGGGATTACCAAGACTATTATCCAGAGGGCTAAGGAGGGGTTGTTGAGGTGGTTTGGATATGTAGAGAGGGTAGAACAAATTAGAATGACTTCGAGAGTGTATAAATCTGTAGTGGAGGGAAGGCGGGGTAGGGGTCGGCCTAGGAAAGGTTGGATGGAGGGGTAAAGGAGTGTTTGTGTGCGAGGGGCTTGGACTTCCAGCAAGCAGGCATGAACTTATTTGATAGGAGTGAATGGAAACAAATGGTTTTTAATACTTGACGTGCTGTTGGAGTGGAAGCAAAGTAACATTTATGAAGGGATTCAGGGAAACCGACAGGCCGGACTTGAGTCCTGGAGATGGGAAGTACAGTGTCTGCACTCTGAAGGAGGGGTGTTAATGTTGCAGTTTTATAACTGTAGTGTAAAGCACCCCTCTGGCAAGACAGTGATGGAGTGAATGATGATGATTTTTTTTCTTTTTCGGGCCATCCTGCCGTGGTGGGAAACGGCCGATGTGTTAATAAATAAATAAATAAATAAATAAATAAATAAATAATATATAATATATATATATATATATATATATATATATATATATATATATATATATATATATATATATATATATATATATATATATATATATATATATATATATATATATATATTTCATAAATATAACATACCTAACTTAAAACCTCATAACCTAAACTAACATAAGTTTTTTAATATTGCTTTAAATAAATATTACTAAAATTAATATTGCCTAAAATTTATGAATATTTTTTTTTGTTTCTATGTTCAGATTGATTTTTCACAAATTTATATATAAAAAAAATCCCTTGATTATTCGGAAGAAAAAACTTGTTTTTAGGCCTAACTCGCTGGTTTGACTTATTCGGCACGATATACGAATTTAAGATATTCGGAAATATATTAAAGATATTTGCTTAAAAATGTCTGGTGTCTTGTTTGCATTAGTAAGGTACTTAAATTATCACACAGGCTGTTATACTAACTATATTCCTCAATAAGTGGACACTCACATAGCGTTCAAGAGAGTGACCATAAGACTGACCACATACTTTGCATTTAATTTGGTCATCTTCATGTGTCTGTATCAAAACGCCTGGCTACTCATTGCTAGTATTCCTATGACATTCAGAAAGAGTATTTAATTCTTTCCTAGGATTATTTATAATGCTTGACACAGGTATAACTAAATTATATTCAACGTTTTCTCTCAGAGTATTCTGTGTGGCTAATTTAACAACTTTATAATGCAGGAACAATTTAATGTTCAATGGAATCCATAAGAATTATTCATTAATTCCTTTCTCTCTGATTTTCGTTTATACCTGTCTTGTGCAACAAGCATATTGTTAGAGTCATAAGTTGAGCAAAATGCTTCCAGTGATGACATGCAACCAACAATGAGTAAGGTATTAAGCTCATTGTTATAAATTATCTTCATTGCCAAAAAGGGATAGCAAATAATTCAGTTTGTAATGAAGACTCGCAGAGTTGCTATAGTTGTTATCTAGGGAGGAGGAACAAGATGCAACCCTGCCACAACAATCTTGTTATCTAGGGAGGAGGAACAAGATGCAACCCTGCCACAACAATCTTGTTATCTAGGGAGGAGGAACAAGATGCAACCCTGCCACAAAAATCTTGTTATCTAGGGAGGAGGAACAAGATGCAACCCTGCCACAACAATCTTGTTATCTAGGGAGGAGGAACAAGATGCAACCCTGCCACAACAATCTTGTTATCTAGGGAGGAGGAACAAGATGCAACCCTGCCACAACAATCTTGTTATCTAGGGAGGAGGAACAAGATGCAACCCTGCCACAACAATCTTGTTATCTAGGGAGGAGCAACAAGATGCAACCCTGCCACAAAAATCTTACCTACATCCATCAGTGTAAAAAATAATTTGTGATATGTTATTATTACAGATAAGCGAAAAAAATCTTGAAAAGTTGTCTTTGCAATTTGATTTAAAACGCAAACATAATGAAAGCAATAATAAAACTACTACTACTACTACTACTACTACCATTACTACTACTACTACTATTACTACTACTACTACCATTACTACTACTACTACCATTACTACTACTACTACTATTACCATTACTACTACTACTACTATTACCATTACTACTAATACTACTATTACTACTACTACTACTATTACCATTACTACTAATACTACTATTACTACTACTACTATTACCATTACTACTACTACTACTATTATTACTACTACAGCTACTACTATTATCATTACTACTACTATTACTACTACTACAGCTACTACTACCATTACTACTACTACTACCATTACTACTACTACTACTATTACCATTACTACTACTACTACTATTACTATTACTACTAATACTACTATTACTACTACTACTACTATTACCATTACTACTAATACTACTATTACTACTACTACTACTATTACCATTACTACTAATACTACTATTACTACTACTACTACTATTACCATTACTACTACTACTACTATTACTACTACTACAGCTACTACTATTATCATTACTACTACTATTACTACTACTACAGCTACTACTACTACTACTACTGTTACTACTACTACTATTACCATTACTACTACTACAACTACTACTACTACAGCTACTACTACTACTACTACTACACTACTACTAGTACTACTACTACAGCTACTACTACTACTACTACTACTACTACAGCTACTACTAGTACTAATTACTACTACCACAGCTACTACTACTACTATTAGTACTACTACAGCTACTACTACAACTACTACTACTACAGCTACCTACTACTACTACTACTACTACAACTACTATTAGTACTACTATTACCATTACTACTACCACAGCTACTACTACTACTATTAGTATTACTACAGCTACTACTACCACTACTGTTACTACTACCACCACTATTACCACTACTAATACTAATGATAATTTAACGTATTAAGATAATTATAATAATGATAATGTAAATAGAAAGAGTAATAATAACAATAACTACAGAAAATAATAATAATAACAATAACTACAGAAAATAATAATAATAACAATAGCTACAGAAAATAATAATAATAACAATAACTACAGAAAATAATAATAATAACAATAACTACAGAAAGTAATAATAATAACAATAACTACAGAAAATAATAATAATAACAATAACTACAGAAAATAATAATAACAATAGTATATCAATACTACTGTCATTACTCTTTTCATGTAATAATATCAATAAAAGAAAGCATTACCATAAGAGTTAAATAATTATAAGCCACGAATAGTAGTAGTAGTAGTAGTAGTAGTATAATAATAATAATAATAATAATAATAATAATAATAATAATAATAATAATAATAATAATAATAACAACAACAACAACGATGACGCTGTGAATAATAAGTTTCAATAAAAGTGATAATGACCGATATAGCGGTAATAACATTTGTAATGAGATGAAATATTAATATCGTCAATAAATACAATTAATAAAACAATTAAAAAAAACAGTAAGGTAGTTGCCATTAATATTGCAGTTTACTCCCAGTTGTTTGTTAAATAAAAAAAAAAAACAATTTTGCCCGATTAAATATTTAGTGTTTTTCTCGTAAATCAGCTGATAAAAATGATCCAAAATAATCCACCGGGGGTTTAGTAAGCTATATTTTGAAGCTCCGGCGAATTAATTTCCCTTGACAGTAATAAGTTACCTTCATCATCGCTATATGGTGAGACTCTATGACGAGGGGAAATAAATGCAGGATCTGATAGTGTATCTCGTAGGATTTAATCCTAAGCAGGGAGAGGGAATCCTATATTAGCGAGGATTTAATGCTAACTAGAGAGGATCGACTCTACGGGAAGCTCACCTCTCATTTCAGTTATTGTAGAACAACACGAATTGTATGGTTTATACAGTTTATTAATTCTATAGTGGGGAGGAAAACTCTAACTTTTTATAGGCCATACAATATCTGTAGAATTTAGGGAAATCAGGTCTGATTCGAGGAAGGGGAGGGTAGCTTCGAGAGAGTCCATCACTTGCATGAGGGCTAGACCCTGGAGAATGATGGGGGAGGCTATGTAGATGGAACTCCTAATGAGATGTACAGTATGTGTTATTTAATGATGGTATTGTATTATTAGAAGTGTAGGAAAGTTGTAGTGATGTAGAGGCTTTGATGGAAGGCGAAGCGACAGTGGATTAAGCTAGTTAAACAATGTAGATGTGGTTGATGGCAAACCAGAACAACAGGAGATCAAGAAGGTTAAAGAATACAGATGTCGTTGGCTTGGCTTTCATGTGAAGGGGCGTAGGGGCTCACAAAGCTCTTGCAAATAAGAGATGAAAATACGCGGGCTGAGGTAAGCTGCCGCACCAGCGGCACAGTTGCCGCAGCTGTAAGTGCCAACACATCCACACTGGCAGGGGAGGGGGGGGGTTGAAAAATTGATTGGTTGGCAGGTGGTGTCGGCCGACCAATCACACACCAGCATCACACATCAATACCGACTTTCGTGTACGGTCCGAGCTCCGCCCACTGGCCAATCACAAGACAGAAAAATGTAAACAGTAATGGCCGCCTTTTTTCCCCGATTCCATTTGAGGGTTGTAAGGGTGCCAGGTGCTCGATGGAGGGCCTCCACCCACCTCCATCTCCACTCACCCTGACTTATCAACTATGGTCTTTTCAAACATATGAAAGCGAAATTTATTTACAAGTGATTACAGCAATATGCGACATTCCCAGCGACGAGTTCATTTGTCAAACAAAATGGAGAGTTACAAACACGGGCATGAGATATGCGTCTCCATTGCATGCTTACCAACGATCAATCTCATCCACTCTTTTTTTCACTTTTTTTTCTGAGAAGGAAGCCGGTAGGAGGCGAGCCTAGACTAAATCTTGTGGGAATATATATACTAAATGAGGTGTGGAGATTACTTCTTAGGCTGTAAATTAAGTAGAAGTGTGAGAGCCTTGCCCCCTGAGGAGGTGTTGACTCCAGCAGCGGAGGTGGTGTCCGGTCATGGTCTCCGCTCTCCTGCCGACACCTACACCCGCTGCACCAGACCTCGCAACGGGACAGGTAATGTACACAAGAGGTTAATTATATACGATATGGTGCTTATCGGCCTCCAACACGGCGCAGGTGAAGAGGTGTGGGGGTGAAAAGTGTAATTCTTCTGATATGGTTTTACTTTTCAACGAGTTAATCTATACTAGAGAGAGAGAGACATACATACAGACAGACAGACAGACAGAGACAGACAGACAGACAGACAGACAGACAGACAGACAGACAGACAGACAGACAGACAGAGACAGACAGACAGACAGATAGACAGACACACAGAGAGAAAGAGACACAGACAAAGATAGATAGAGAGAAAGGAAGACAGACACAGAGGTAAACAGATACGGAGAGCACTGTCCTTCCTTAAGGAGTCTCGGCTCATACCAAACAACACAATACATGAAATCGTTCCATTTATTAGTTATCCTGACCCAGTTCACATATTAAATATCAATTCATACCTTCTCCTGAATGCTGAATATATATATATACTTCTTTTGTTTCTCACTCTACCTTCTGTTAAATATAAACTACCCTTCTACTTCGCAAAGGACTGTTACGTTAAGAATACGTGCGATGTAGAGGCTATACCGTAGAATACATCTTTTGAACTTCAGACTTTTGTTGACAAGAGTAACCTGTAATGATCACAAAATAGCAACATTAGCAAGCAGTTATCTGACCCACAGAACGGGTGGGACTTGAACCCATGGCAAGTGAATCATAAAACTGGAAGGCCAGTGTTATCACCTGAATCTTTGAGTTATTCTAATAAATAAGACAGTTCCATCTATGTGTTCGAGGGTAATAATTCCTGTCAGTTGCCTTGATTATTCCAATTATTATTTTCATGGGGAAGCGCTGAAGCTGAATGGGAGGTAATCAGGATTGAGCCGACGAAGTGGAAAGTTACATAAAATTCTTGAGATCAAGAACCCCTCAGCAGCACCATCAAGGCACTCCCTTCCTACCCATCCTTGAAGGACCATCAGCCTGCAGCAGTCACAACTTGGATGGGAAACCAAATATTTGGAAATTTTCTAAAAGCTTAATGATGCTTTAAAATTGCTGAATATTTTCTCTTAGAACGCAGCATGAACAAAAATTAGTATGTTAATTATAGTTAGTACGTTAATAATAATGTATGAACACTTGTTATATATATATATATATATATATATATATATATATATATATATATATATATATATATATATATATGTGTGTGTGTGTGTGTGTGTGTGTGTGTGTGTGTGTGTGTGTGTGCGAGTGTATATGTGTGTGTGTGTGTGTGTGTATGTGTGTGTGTGTGTACTCACCTAGTTGTGGTTGCAGGGGTCGAGTGTGTGTGTGTTAGTTACCATTTTGTCCTAGGCACATGTCGATTAGACACTAGGCCTGTTGTATATGTTTGTGTGTGTGAGTGTGTGTGTGGTGTGTGTGTGTATGTGTGTGTTAGTGTGTGTGTGTGTGTGTGTGTGTGTGTGCAGTGTATATATGTGTGTGTGTGTGTGTGTGTGTGTGTGTGTGTGAGTGTGTGTGTGTGTGTGTGTGTATGTGTGTGTTAGTGTGTGTGTGTGTGTGCGTGTATATGTGTGTGTATGTGTGTGTGTGTATCTTGCTGAGTTGAATATTGCATAAGAGAGCAAAAACAAATAAGTTTATAGTGAAATAAAATACATGAAAAACTCTCATATTACAATGTCACACTTGTAAATAATTCCGAAAATCTAAATTTTTAGAACAGGGAAGCAACAATTCAAAATTTTTAGATCTTTTCTCTGGAATTGTTCCACAGGTATTCCTACTCCTTACTGCTACCACTACTCTTCTAGAGTAGTGGTAGCAGTAGTATTATTATTAGTAATATTAGTAGCAGTAGTAGTAGTAGTAGTAATAGTAGTAGTAGTAGTAGTAGTAGTAGTGGTAGTAGTAGTAGTAGTAGTAGTAGTAGTAGTAGTAGTAGTAGTAGTAGTAGTAGTAGTAGTAGTAGTAGTAGTAGTAGTAGTAGTAGTAGTAGTGGTAGTAGTAGTAGTTAATCTTATAAGAAGTTTTGTAGGTTGAAAAGGCTGTTTGCTATAAGTGGTAAGTCAAGATACCCAGGTGTTGTACATGTGTCATATTCGACTAGATAAAAGCTGCATCTTGCACAGGTGAAATGTGTCCTGATTTTTGTTTTCCATTTTCTGTAACTAGTGTCTCTATTATTTGCATGCATTGGTCTGTAGCATAACTTTTGGTCTCTTATTATTTATATTTCATGATATAAATCAAAGTACAGTGGAACCCCGTTGTTTGAATTTAATTGGTTCCTAGGTGGTATTTGAACTGCGAAAATGTTCGATGTCCGAAAAAGTGATCTGACTCTTCCAAAAGTCTCTGAGAGTTAGGTCAGTGTCAGAGGTCACTTCAAAGCACTTTTGAAACGGCTTTCGTGTAAAGATTTTTACAACTGTATTTTAAACAAGTCAGCGTGTTCGGACTTCAGAAAAACGTTCAAAGACCGGTTCAGTTTTTTCTGAACAAAATTGTTCGGACTCCGGATTGTTCGAAGTCCGGTACGTTCGAACACCGAGGTTCCACTGTAGTCTGTCAGAACTATTATGCACACCTCGGCACTGCTGTTTTGGCTTCAGATTTCTGTTAACCATTTCTGCTTGATCAAACTTTCCAGTACCTAGTTTAAGTTTCCATAATGAACTGCATCTGCCACTTTTCGGACTACGATATTTTTCTTGCTCAAATCTAGTTGACATTTAGTGGTAAGCCCATTTATGTATCGTCAGCGAATATGCATTATTCTCACCTTCGTTCCTTGTCAGACTCATTAATGTAAATTCTAAGCAACAAAGGGCTTTTAACTGATCCTTGAGGAACACTATTCGTGACTGATCCTTGTGGAACACTATTCGTGACTGATCCCCATTCTGATTTGACCCCATTTACGCAAACTTTTTTCTTCCTCGATACATAAGAGAAATTTTTTCTCCAGTATCATGTGCCATTACTTTCTTTAACAATCTTCTGTGTGGACTGTATCGAAAGCCTCGATGAAATCTAAATAGACAGCATCGTGTTCTTGAACATGGTTCCCCACCTCGAATGCGATGCTGAAGGTCAGTAAATTTGTCAGACGAAAAACGGCCCCTTGTGAATCCGTATTGAGTCTCACTAATCAAATTAGGCTGGTCATGGGGGCTAGCTGTACCAGCTGTTACTGATTCTAATAATTTGCTTATTGCTGAGGTCAGACTTATTGAGCGGTAATTTGATGATAAGGATTTATCTCCTGATTTGAAGATAGTGATGACTCTAGCCACCTTTCAAGTGTCCGGCGTAGTCTCAGTCTGTAGCGATATACTGAACAGTTAGCGACTCACTAAGCTCAGTGTTGCTTGCTTTGATGTCCTCGAACACAGTTCGTCGGGGCACTGGCACTTATTCTACTTTAATCACTTGCTTGATTACCATGTTCCTAGTGACTTGCATTTACATAAATGGTAAGAAACTGGGTAAATCACTACTTTCGTGGATTAATTAAGTATCAAATTTTAAAGTGAGATGTATTTTATAATTATTTTTATTTTCTAATAATTCTTTTACAATGTTTTTAACAAATTATTCATGATACATATTTCCAAAGTTTGTGCTGCAACTGTGATATACTTTAGCCATCCTGTCTGTACTTTCCGTCACCAAACATAGTTTTTGGATTTGAATTATCTTTATATAACTTTAATAAAAGGATATCCTTTCAAAAGAGAGAGAGAGAGAGAGAGAGAGAGAGAGAGAGAGAGAGAGAGAGAGAGAGAGAGAGAGAGACAGAGAGAGAGAGAGAGACAGACAGACAGACAGACAGACAGACAGAGAAAGATTTATATGTATATTTATATGCAACTGCGATATATGCATACCGCAATTGATGTAAATATACATAAATGGAAAACCATCGAAGTGTCGTGAACACATGTCAGTGGAAGAAAGAAACAAAGAAGTAGACAAAAACACGAGAATAGCTGATCAGTATATCGCGATCTCGGTCTGAGACCTAAATATACATATATATATATATATATATATATATATATATATATATATATATATATATATATATATATATTACTATCGCTGTTGCAAATATTTTCCTGAATGACAGATCTGGCCTCAGTCGACTTCATGAATTTCAGAGTTGTACATGTTCCTTATTCATTAATTTCAGTGTACGACGCAGGTGTTTTAAGGTCACCCTTACTACACCTTTTGACTACATGAGGGTCATAAAGGCTGCGTGAACCTGTGGACTGACAGTCAAGAATACTTTAATCCCCCGTAAAATGGCATTAAAGTAAGCTAGCATTGAATTTACTCTGAGAAACATACATTTACGATCATCTATCAAACGTTTCTCAATGCTCCTCGATGTTTCACCCACATAAACTCTGTCTCATTCGCCACATGAAATGACATAAACACATACGTTGGACTCGGTTAGTTTAGTGGATTTCTTCCTCAGAATAACCTTGACGGTAATGGAAATGATAGTAGATACATAAACAGTACACTTGGAGAGAGGTTCGGGTCTAGCAACCTGCAGCACGGTGCGTCTCAGGTGCATGACCACTTCTGGACGCGTTAATAAAGCTTAAGGCTCTTAACCTGCAGTCGTCCATAAATTAAAATGGGGGGAGGAGGGGAAGAAAATAATGCCTAGTGAGCACTTAAGGAATGTAGGATCTCTCGATGGAACTCAGGACTAGAAATCTTCTGAGCTCTCCGAGAGAAGCTGATGAGTACACCTCTCTAGGCTCTAGGATGAGTTTCAGTCTCTCATTCCTCAATGGAATGGATTAAGGACGAATGTCTTGATAACCTTTATATAATTTCCATCTTGGAAAAGCTATATTAAACATAATTGAATATACCTCTTTTTATAGGAAAACTATATATATATATATATATATATATATATATATATATATATATATATATATATATATATATATATATATATATATATAAAAGAGAAGTGGATAAAAGGCTTCACTACCACCACCACTCAAGAAACCTCCCCAGACTCCAGTCTTTGCCGGCAAATTCCTCACATTTAATCTCCGAGGCGAGATATTTAAAACGATCACAGACTGAATTTTTCCCCTGATTTGTCAAGAGAGAGAAAAGCTTTTTTGAGGTGGTGAGAGTATCGTGGGTTCTTTATTATGGAGGTGGTGAGAGTATCGTGGGTTCTTTATTATGGAGGTGGTGAGAGTATCGTGGGTTCTTTATTATGGAGGTGGTGAGAGTATCGTGGGTTCTTTATTATGGAGGTGGTGAGAGTATCGTGGGTTCTTTATTATGGAGGTGGTGAGAGTATCGTGGGTTCTTTATGATGGTCGTGGAGGTGGTGAGAGTATCGTGGGTTCTTTATGATGGTCGTGGAGGTGGTGAGAGTATCGTGGGTTCTTTATGGTGGTGGTGGAAGTGGGCATGATGGGTGACCAAATAGATCAAGGGGCAAGGGAAAAGGTTGGGAAAGGGCAAGGAAGGATTCAACGTCATTATGGAGAATGTGGGAATTTAGGGACTGCTCTGTCAAGCTGAGAATTTAATATAATGCTCGGTATGAGTATATATATATATATATATATATATATATATATATATATATATATATATATATATATATATATATATATAAAGAGATAATTGTGTCCTTCAGCCCCATCATCGCACGAATCGCTGTGGCAGATCTTAGAACATTTTTACTAAAAGCGAGAAAAAAATTTTCATAGGTTACCAAAAAATCGAAGAAGGCAACATAGTGGAAGCAATCAGAATAATAACAAGCGACTACACAATTGCTCTGGTAGGTAGGTTGGAGTCCCTGGTAAAAGACCTTCGACTGGTGAAGTCACAGGGAGAAGCTTTGGGACTATCTCAACACTCTGAATTGTGGAATCTTATCATCAAACCAGGAAATAATTACAACTGAGCGAACAATCCTATCTGAAGCCTCAACTACCACCCCGTCGATGAGGATCCTATTGGGTCATCAGGCCATCGACAAAGTCCTCAAAGACAAACTGAACGAGGATGGAGGAGAGATTTGGATGCAAATAGATGCCCTGTATCTCCTCACAAAGGTGCCTAACTCTGCCAAGATTAACCGAGTTTTTGAGGTGTGCATCCTCCTTCGACATCTCAACATTTAGTGAATATAACATACTCCTGAGATCTGTCTTTAGAAAGGCACTGAATCTGTCACTGGAAGATCACCAATGAGATGAAGCAATTCTTCCATTGCGACTGGGAGGTATAGGGGTGAGCAAGGCAACACAGGTACCATTACGTGCGTTTCTGTCCTCGTGCACTGCATCCAGTGAACTAGTTAAGGAGACTGTCTCTAAATGCTTGAGAGGTGTTGGAGGAGCTCACAGCCCAAAGTTCATCAAAAAAGCTGGGCAGTGGGCTAGCCTTGCAGGCTCTAAGCACACCAGCTACTCCTAGAAATCACAAGCAGTCCCACTGAGACAAACCGATCGTAGATAAATTGCCCAAACCTCAGCAATGCCTCAAGAAAGAACAAAGCATTTGTCATATCGTCCGTCCCTAATTCCTCCTTGGGCACTCGTCTCAATCCTTAGGCTATTTGGATTGGTGTAGCTCTTCACCTAGCCGCTGCCATACTCACCGAACACAGGTGCACTTGCAGCAGGGCGTCACCTGATCAATTTGGGCTCCATGGTCTCGTGTGTCGTGCGTTGGAAGGGAAGTATGCCAGACAAGAAGAGGTCAATAACATCACCAGGCGAAGTCTCGCCACAGCCCAATGATCAGGTACTGAGGACTGACGAAAGCCAAAAGCGTCTAGTTGTAGTCACCATGCTACCCTGGAGGATGGTAAGGAGATTGCATGGGACTTCATCTGTGTGTCTACACTGGCTGATACCTACTAGCAATACTCTGAAGCTGACCAAAAAATACAGATGCCTGGTACAATGCTATAAATTCGTCCCAATAGGGTCGGAGATCCTCGATGCATGGGCAAGTGTGCTCTCAGATTTCGAAATGAGTTGGGTTACAAACTCATCAAGGAAACCAACGACCCCAGAGCAACCAGCTTCCTTTTTCAGAGACTCAGTGTTGCGATCCAGAGAGAAAATGCCAGTAGCATTCTGGGCACTCGACCCACCACCGGGGAGGTGGATGAGGTATTTGATATGTAGGCTCTGCGATGTCATGCACATTGTTCTCATATATATATGTATATTATATATATATATATATATAATATATATATATATATATATATATATATATATATATATATATATATATATATATATATATATATATATCGTTACATACACACGTATAAAATGATAAACATTAGTACTAACGATGCTACGACAATAACGTGTAAGCCCAACAGTAAGGACAAGTCCACAGCGATGAGTCGAGGAGAAGCCTCCGTCAGTATGTCTCCCCTCTCACGCTGGAAACGAAGCCTTGTCATCTCGTAATTTGATCGTGAGATGTAGTTACGGTGGCGAATATTGGATTGTGCGCTTGTAGGCCTAGAAGTTAAGATTGTGCTCTTGTAGGCCTAGAAGACTGTGCTCGTGGATTCGGCCATCCTGATTGGTGGATGAGGGACGATGAGGGGCATTAAGAACGTTTGCGGATGTCTGTAGAAAGCTGGGATAAGAATTAATACCATTTGTGTGCGGCTCGAGGAAGCAGAGACAATGATTAAGGACGTCTTTGAATATCTAGGACTTATAAAGATTAGGAACGTGTTTGTATCACTAGGAAGAAGATGGATTTATTAGGTGTGTGTGTATGTGTGTGAGTATGTGTGTGTGTGTGTGTATGTGTGTGTGTATGTGTGTGTGTGTGTGTGTGTATGTGTGTGTGTATGCGTGTGTGTGTTTGTGTGTTTGTGTGTGTGTGTGTGTGTGTGTGTGT
Organism: Cherax destructor; assembly: GCA_009830355.1. NCBI lineage: Eukaryota > Metazoa > Arthropoda > Malacostraca > Decapoda > Parastacidae > Cherax > Cherax destructor. The sequence goes on from WNWK01005404.1 coordinate 70,036, forward strand.
GTGTGTGTGTCTTAGACACCAGGATGATGTGAAGTGGCAGAGAACAACTATGGACGAAGGACTGACAAGAATGTACCCGCAATTACAGATGCTTCTAAGGGTTACGTTTAGATATTCCAGCGTTTCACGGAGGTTCCAGTTCTTTTATAGAGATTCTGGTGTTTAACAGAGGTTCGAGTTTTTATAGAGATTTCGGTTTGAATAGAGATTCCCGTATTTGACGATGGTTAGGAATCTGTATGGAGGTCCCAGTGTAACACGGATATAACTCACAGATAAAGCTGTTTATATGTGCAATATGTCTCAAGTCTCAAGTAGGACTAACAAACCAAACGGTCCAAAAAAGACACATTTTTCAATATCTTTTACAATTAATTACAAAAGTTTTTTCTCAAATTTTAATTTTTCTTAATGTAAAAATTAATAATTTTGTACGAAAGGACCTTAGAAAACTAACCTAATCTTATCATAACAAGCGCAATTTAATTTAGTCTAATCCAAGTAAATATATTTTAGATAAGTTTACAAGTTTACAGTAATTTAATAATAAACAAACACAATGAAATATATTTTTTCTTTAGGTTCAGAATGATTTTTGCGAAATTATTGCATACACAAATTTTCGCTTGCCTTATTCGGCAAGAAGAGCGTTGCTATTTAAGCCAAAATAGCAAGTTTTTCCTATTCGGCACGATATATATATATATATATATATATATATATATGACTTGAGCAGATCAAATCCTCGTGAATTAAATTATTTTCAACTCTTATTGTCATTATTATCATTATTACATTGGGAAGCCATAAACCAGCGATGATTATACAGCTACTGAAGCTTGGGAGACGATCAAGTCTGATCCAAGGAAGACGAGGCAGTTCCATTTCCTAGTATGAAGAGCCCTTCACCAGCATCAAGACACCCACTCCTCTCCACCTGAAAATGCGTAAATCCCAGCTATCTAACCTAACTTAACACTAACGCAAGACCAGAGTTTGAACATCAATGAAGCAGTAGCAGCAGAAACACAACAACAGTAATAGCAGCAGTAGCAGCAGGCACACAACAACAGTAATAGCAGCAGTAGCAGCAGGCACACAACAACAGTAATAGCAGCAGTAGCAGCAGGCACACAACAACAGTAATAGCAGCAGTAGCAGCAGGCACACAACAACAGTAATAGCAGCAGTAGCAGCAGAAACACAACAACAGTAATATCAGCAGTAGCAGCAGAAACACAACAACAGTAATAGCAGCAGTAGCAGCAGGTACACAACAACAGTAATAGCAGCAGTAGCAGCAGGCACACAACAACAGTAATAGCAGCAGTAGCAGCAGGTACACAACAACAGTAATAGCAGCAGTAGCAGCAGGCACACAACAACAGTAATAGCAGCAGTAGCAGCAGGTACACAACAACAGTAATAGCAGCAGTAGCAGCAGCAACAGATGAAAAATAACAGCAGCAGACACAGTAACAGCAGCAGCAGCAAAAACAACAGTAACAGCAGCAGCAGCAACAATAACAGCAGTAGCAGCAGGAACAGCAGCAGTAGCAACAGCAGTAACAGCAGCAGTATTAACAACAACAAAAGTAACAGCAACAACAGCAATAGCAGCAGCAACAACAGGAACAGCAACAACGTGACAACAGCAGTATCGCAACAACAAAAGTAACAGCAATAGCAGCAGCAACAACATGAACAGCAACAACGTGACAACAGCAGTATCGCAACAACAAAAGTAACAGTAATGGCAGTAGCAACAACAGTAATAGCAGCAGCATCGACGACAACAGTAACAGCAAAAGCAACGGCAGGAACAACAGTAACATCAACAGTAGCAGCAGACACAGCAACAACAGTAACAGCAACATCAGCAGCAACAGCAACAAAAGTACCAGCAACAGCTGCAGCAACAGCAACAGCAAGACATGTTGAAGTGTCTTGCAAGGATAAGGACCACGACTTAATTGCAAATTATTGCAGTGTTGCAGGTGTCAGAAGTGACCCTGGAAGCCTGAAGACAACTCACTGGGATAAGCTGAGCTTCCAGAGAGGAAGAAAACAGAACATACCACAATTTGCAGAAATGTCTCTCAAATTCGATACGTAATGCAGATTTTGTGGTAATTTTACATAAATGGATGATGAATAATCCTTCTACTACTACTACTAATAATTTTCAATTGAATAATGGTTTAGAACATAATCATGTGGCAACGTTCTATTTCTTTGTTTTCAGAAATGTGAGTTTTTTTCAGAGTATAATGTTATGCCTACCAGCAGTGTCTTCTGGCACCAAGATTTAAAAGAAAAATTTATAAAAATTTCCGAAAGTATAACTGCAGAACGAGTCTCAGAATAGTTAGATCCCCATGCTGACATCATTATTATTATTATTATTATTATTATTATTATTATTATTATTATTATTAATTATTATTATTATTATTATTATTATT
>WNWK01005404.1:77500-121492 GCA_009830355.1 Cherax destructor
AAAATTCTAGGAGGGAGATGCTAGGGTATTGAGGAAACTTTAATCCCCAATCTTCCCGGTCAACGCACTGTAAAAGATTGGTGAACGTAAATAGGAAAGAGTGCAAATGTGGTGCAGCCGAAAAAAAGAACATAAGAAAGTGAGCACTGCCGTAGGCCTCCTGGCCCATTCTTAACATAGCAAACTTTACACTGCAGTAGGCCTACTGGCCCATGTAATGGAGATCCTACACACACACATGGTAATGCCATGGTACAGTATACCAACATTAAGTCAATAAGACAGCCTATCAGGAACGTAATCAATTAGAGGAAACGTGGGCGAAACGTCTTCACAGTTAAAAGTTATAAATTGCATTGTAGGTCTTATTTACGCACATACCTAACTTATACTAAGAAAACCTCAATGAAAACACAAGAGAGATACAACTAGCATTCATGGTATTTATAGGAAACCTAAAACTGCAACTAAAGAAACCTTCAAGTGAAGGGAAGGTTCAGTCGGACTAGAAGGTGTTCACCTGTACGTAGAACTGAAACAAAACCCCCCACTTATAACTATATGGACCATGTGTAATTTGATGTGTATTCCTACAGAGAAGCATATGCGCTGTCGCGAATTATTAGTAAGCATGGACTACCGATAAACAACTTAAACTGGCGGTCAGCAAAATTTTACGTAAACTAGAGGTATGCTGCGTATGAATTAGCGGTAAAATGAACGTAACCTAGCGCTTTAAGAGGTGAGATACACATAATTTACCGCCATTCTTCGCATAAATTAGCGTTGGACTACTCATAACATAACTTTAAATTTCACATAAACTATCGCTAAACTACAGATAAATTAGCGCAGAAATTGTTTTAAATCAGACATAAACTGTCACTAAAATAGAAGTTAATTCCTATGAAAAAATATATCTAATGCATTAAGGGAAAGTGTAAAGAGTCTGGCTAGACTACAACAATCACTGATATACTAATGGAAGTAGAAGGTATATTGTCATGCTGAAAATAGTATAAAATACCGACAAGTTGATGAGTAAGACACATGTGCAATAGTTGGGAAGCCTAGCATGTAGGTTTCACAAACACAGTAGGCTTCTCCAGTCAAATACGGAAGCTTCTCCAGTCATTGTCATCAGAACTGAGTTACTTCTTCATCATAACTGACGACTTCACACTTCACCGTTTCTTTTTCTTATTTAAATGCAAACTTGAAACAAAAACAATTTTGTTGATCAAGCCCAGCACCGCCATGCACAATCTGAAAGTGTGTATATGTGTGTTTGATTCTAGCCAATCCTGCCTTATGTTTCTTTTTTTTTTTTTTTTTTTTTTTTGCTGCTGCCTCGTTCTTTTTGGAATTGTTTAGGTGTTTTTCTCTGTTGCGGGAGTTTGATTTTGACTCACGAAATCGTAATGACAGGATTGCAAACAAACCATACCACAGGCGGGGATAGAACCCGCGATCAGAGAGTAATAAAACTCCAGACCGACGCGCTAGCCACTGGGCCAGCTGGTTACAATAAGATTCATCCAACTAGGTATATTAATACACCATAGGAAGGTTAGCATAGGCACCACGTCAGGGCCTCTGTTTTAAGGTGTCAGGCCCTCTGTTTTAAGGCGTCAGGGCCTCTGTTTTAAGGCGGTTCAACCTTGCGTTGTAAGGGCCTCTGTCGAGGGTTCTACCTTTGTGTTCTCAGTCTTCAGGTTCTTTACCTGCAACGCCAAACATTTTTTCTCTTATGTCTTCATGTCTACATAGATTTTCTGGCATCCTCTTGTATCGTACTGTATTATCTTGTATCCTGTATCTCGTATTATCTTGTTGTGTCATAGTGTGTCACCTTGTATCTTGTATCCTATATATTCGTATATATTCGAGCGGATAAAAGGAGAATAGCAGACGAATAAAAGGCAGAAGGCGAAGAAAAAAGAAAAGTGAAGAATAAAAGGAGAATAACAAATAAGAATAAAAGAGAAGAAAAATAACAGAATAAAGGCGAAGAATAAAATAAAATAGGAGAATAATAAAAAAGAATAAAAGGAGAAGAAAATAATGGGATGAATAAAAAGAGAATAATAAAAGAAGAACAATGAGACGAAAAGAATAAAAGAAGAATTAAAGAGAAATAAAAGGATAAAAAAAGAGAGGAGTAAAGTAGAAAAATAAAAGAGAAAAATATAAAAAAGAATAATAATGGGAGAATAAAAGACAATGAGAAGAGAATAAGTCAAGAAGAACAATAAAAAAAGTAAAAAAAGAAAAAAGAATAAAAGAGAGGAATAAAAGAAAATAATAAAAGAAGAAGAATAAAAGAAGTAGAAGAATAGAAGTAAAAACCATAGTGACTGACGCCTATAAAATGGCTGACAAGTTTTAAAATGGCTGATTATATTTTTTGTCATATATATGTATATAGTATATAGTGTATATATATATATATATATATATATATATATATATATATATATATATATATATATATATATATATATATATGTATATACATAGATTGAATGTCACATATTATGAGGTTGCTCTCAGCCTGTAGAAAGATCAATCAGTTTGGTGAAAATGTGATTTTCTAGACGATGGCTTCATAGTGCTTTGAGAACGTCTTCTCATCTCCTATGAATTTAAATTTTTATAGTAAGGTGGGTTTTTGAGTGCGGGAGACGGGTTGTGACACCTCTTATAGTGGTTTTTTTTTTCCTCATCCCGTCCCTCTCTCTCTCTCTCTATTTATCTATCTCCAAGGTATTCGTTAATAACTTTAGAACGTCTCGCCTGGGCTTATATTTATGCGTGCCTGGTGTACGGTACGCAAGGTATGGCGCATTTTACTGGGTTGAAGATACGGGAAATTATAGTCATGGAGACTATTATTATATTTTTCTTTCTGTTTGTATCTTCATTCTAATAAAAAAACACCTTGACTAGAACTCTTCACAGCTAACTCACGCACTGAAGGTGTCGCTAGACGACGTTTCGGTGTTTCCTGAACAATTATCAAGTCACTCGCGGCTTCGTGATGCTCCAGAACAGGCCGAAACGTTGTCTAAGTTTCATCTCCACTTCGTGGGTTAGGCCGTGAGAGGAAATAATAGAGTATAACGTTACGACCCCAAGACATCTCGCCAGCGCGGCCCGCGACTGCCGCCCGGGCTGCCCATCTCTCAAACATATCGGGTCGCCGACGAAAAAGTTTGGCCCTTCCAGAGAGCACTCCGTATATTCCATCAGACAGTTCCGTGCACCGTGGATATATATCGCGCCTGACTTTTCCGAGATGGATCCTGCGAGCCGATGAATAAAACATCAAATGCAAATGACGGGAAATTCCTCGCCGAAACAATCTACGCCCATTATTCTTTCTATGCATTTCCCGGGCACAATTTCCCTCCTTCGCCCCGTCTTATTTTCGCGGATTCTGGCGGAGTGAGAGAGAAAGAGAAAGAGGGAAAGAGAGAAAGCGAAGAATGGTATCAGCAGCGCTGGAGAAAGTTGTCTTGCGACTGTGTGATGTCTGAGACTCTCCTCCAACATTTGGGTATCTTCCGGAATGAAGATTCCCAACTACTGCATAAATGTCTCATTTATCAACCTGTCAGTGTTCTATACCACTTATTCAAAGACTTGTGGTATAGAACAATACAAATTATGGGTCACTTAACGTGATGTGGTTGGTAGCAAGACTTGTCCACAAGTACCACAGCATGAGCCTTCATTAACTGGGGTTCGCTCTAAGCAGAACTTTTCTCAAGTCAATGATGCACATTCCTAGACAGAGCGAAACTTAAAGCATCATTTCAGTAGTTCCTTGTACGTCATGTTAATCTGGGACGTTCACACAACGTGTTTATGGATCTCGTGTTCAGGTAGACGCTAATAGAACAAACTTTCAATTTTCTTGCGATCGCCTTTTCATATTTACAAAAAGAAGACGTTTCTTCAATAATTAGAATCAAAGTAAAATTGTTATAACTTGCCATCTTAGATCTCTTCGTCTTACGTTCATACTTGAATGTGAATCTTCTCTTTAAAACAGGAAAATACCTTTTAAAACGTCGTGTATATATATGTAAATATAATTAACAAAATTAGGATCAATAACTGGGTAATACAATTAAAGAAAGACATTTTAAAATCATCTAAATAAAGACAATGTTATATTCACCCGAGAAATGTATATTTCTCAGTGTATAAAAGAGCGTTCACTAAGGATTGAAGTATTCTTGACCGGTGGTGTACACGTTATGTGTAACCTTAATTACCCTAGTGAAGTCAATATATTTTAAAACCCAATAAAGTAACTAAAAACAAGAAGTAAAGAGGTAATTACACAAACTGGTGGGTGGTGTCTAGCGTCAAGGTCACTGAGCATCTTCAGCGGTAGTGCCACACCTCTAATTAATTTCCCAATCAATAGCCCGCAGATTAAGTGGGTCACCAGAGGACGGAGGAGGACGTGTGTGTGTGTGTGTGTACTCACCTATTTGTACTCACCTATTTGTGTATTGTGTGTGTGTGTGTGTGTGTGTGTGTGTGTGTGTGTGTATATGTGTGTGTGTGTGTGTGTGTGTGTGTGTGTGTGTGCGTGGAGTGCCAGACACTGAGGGAACTGCCGTAAACACTCTGACCAAGACATTACACTGATAATGGTTTAGTTTTCCAAGCGACACATGGTGGAGTGTTAAGCTTCTCGTTACATTACGGAAAATTATAGGCGACTTAATTTTAACTTATGGAATGTTTCAAAATTAGTTTAGGTCACCTAAAGTACTTCCTTGCATTCCAGGGGTAAAACATTCAGCTTCCAACCGAATGGACCCGTATTCGATTACCCACGGGCTTGTTGAGACGTATGATCACGTCCCCTTGAACCTCCTGCCCCTGATCACTTTGCAGTAAGTTGTGTGTTGGACGACTGTTGTGTCGTATCCTAGGAGACAGGGAGGGAGTATCCCTTACACAGGATTTGGCTCTGAGATGAGCTAAGGTGGGAAAACTTGTTAATATTATAACCACAGTGAAATTCCAAGATGTGTATATATATATATATATATATATATATATATATATATATATATATATATATATATATATATATATATATATCGTGCCGAATAAGTAAAATTGGTCAGTTAGCAAGAACTCATTTAAAATTAAGTCCTTTCTAAAATTTTCTCTTATACATTTAAAGACATATTTTTGTCATTTATGTTAATATAAAAAATAATAATTTTGTACCAAAATCACCTTAGAAAACTTACCTAACCTTATTATAACAAGCGCAATTTAATTTAGACTAATCCAACTAAATATAGTTTACATAAGTTTACAATAATTCAATAATAAACAAACACAATGAAATAGTATATTTTCATTCGTTAGGTTTAGAATGATTTTTGCGAAATTATTCCATACACAAATTTTTGCTTGCCTTATTCGGCAAGAAGACCGTTGCTTTTTAAGCCAAAATAGCAAGTTTTACCTATTCGGCACGACTATTATATATATATATATATATATATATATATATATATATATATATATATATATATGTGTGTGTGTGTGTGTGTGTGTGTGTGTGAGTGTGTGTGTGTGTGTGTGTGTGTGTGTGTGTGTGTGTGTGTGTGTGTGTGTGTGTGTGTGTGTGTGTGTGTGTGTGTGTGTGTACAATTGACCGAGTGTTGCAGTTCCATGTTTGGAGTCTTAATCTTGGTATGAGGCGGAGGATGTGAAAACAAAATATTAATGTGACTATAATATGTATTAACAACATCTAAACGACTCGGTTATAAACTCATTAACTTAACGAATGCTACGTGCAGTTACTATCCCAGGATAATGTTAGCAGGTACTATCCTAGTATAATATTAAAGTTAGTATCTTAGAATAATATTAAAGTTAGTATCCTAGAATAATATTAAAGTTAGTATCCTAGGATAAAATTAGCAACTACAATCCTAGTAAAATAATGTCACTATTCTACGACAATATAAGCAGTTACCATCCTACGATAATGTCTGCAGGTGCTATCCTAGGGTGTTAGCAGTTGCTATCCTAGGGTGTTGTTAGCAGTTGCTGTCCTAGGGTGTTGTTAGCAGTTGCTATCCTAGGGTGTTAGCAGTTGCTATCCTAGGGTGTTGTTAGCAGTTGCTGTCCTAGGGTGTTGTTAGCAGTTGCTATCCTAGGGTGTTGTTAGCAGTTGCTATCCTAGGGTGTCGTTAGCAGTTGCTATCCTAGGGTGTTGTTAGCAGTTGCTATCCTAGGGTGTTGTTAGCAGGTGCTATCGTAGGGTGTTGTTAGCAGTTGCTATCCTAGGGTGTTGTTAGCAGGTGCTATCGTAGGGTGTTGTTAGCAGTTGCTATCCTAGGGTGTCTTTAGCAATTGCTATCCTAGGGTGTTGTTAGCAGTTGCTATCCTAGGGTGTTGTTAGCAGTTGCTATCCTAGGATGTTGTTAGCAGTTGCTGTCCTAGGGTGTCGTTAGCAGTTGCTATCCTAGGGTGTCGTTAGCAGTTGCTATCCTAGGGTGTTGTTAGCAGTTGCTATCCTAGGGTGTTGTTAGCAGTTTCTGTTCTTGAGTACTATTAGAAAAAAATTCCAGGAAGGAATTATCTTCAAAATTTAGTCACACTTCGTAGAGTGAAAGTTGAGCAGTGATTTTCACATCATGTGACAGACTAGGAGGCCTGCATCACCCTCAGAAAACTCACACCAAAACAATATATTTCATAAACCATAGATCTACAATTTACTATAATCGATTAGGATAATCACTTTAATGAAAGGTAAAATCCTAATTAGGTTATAGATAAGCATGATGCTCTTTGCTCGGAAGAAGAAAAATAATGAATTATCCACTAGCGTATTACACATTCTCGAATACAGGATATACTTTTTTGATATACGTACATGTTGACTCTGCGTATTACAGGAAGAAAAATCAAAGGAGTATTATCCATGACTGCATTGTGCGACTTCCATTGATACGTGAACAACAGTACCACTTGGCTCCATTGACTGCCTACACACACCATCGTTACATCATAGGCTCAGCTGTGGCAAAAGGTAATCAGATTATGATTACATTGTAAGAGAATAACAGGATTATTGTCATAACTTACAAAGCAGAAGTAACGCTAAATATTGCGCTTGGGGGAGGGTTAAAAGAAAAAAGAATGGCTTTTCGAAAAAAAGAGTAGGATCGTCGTTGTCGGGTATTTATTGTGGAGTATTTGGTTAAAGAATTCAACCCTCTCTTCCTGTGTGATGGACAATGAAGTTGATGCTTCATTGTCTGAAATGCAATTAGGCATTTTTTGGGTTAATGAATTTATATTTAAATTGGTAGTTATGTATACAGCAGTGTTATACTCAATCACTAAGTAAAACGAATCTATGAGTAAAAACGACACCGAATACTTTATATCATATATATATATACTATATATATATATATATATATATATATATATATATATATATATATATATATATATATATATATATATATATATATATATATATATATATATATATAATAAATAAGGTGTCTAGATATGAAAATGTCGTGATAATTTGAGATTTTAACTTCAGGCAAATTAATTGGAACAATATGATAGGAAATCTCGAGTCTAGTGACTTTCTTAATACGATTCAGGATTGCTTTTTAAAACAGTTTGTGACAGAACCAACTAGAGGAAACAATCTGCTTGACTTGGTTCTTGTCAACAAGGAATCACTAATTAATAATCTTGAGGTTAATGATGAGTTTGGGAAAAGCGATCACAAATCACTTAGTTTCAATATATCATGGAATTACCCAAATAACTGCAATCAAGTCTCTTTCCCAGACTTCCACTTGGCCGATTTCATGGGACTGAGAAATTACCTGGTTGGGCTAAATTTGAACTACCTGACAGTGTAAACTAAATAATGTTGATCTTAATATTACTGAATGCGAAAAGGATTTGAGAGTTCTAGTTAGCAGTAATCTAATACCAAGGCAACAGTGCATAAGTGTTCTCAATAAAGCGAACAGAATTCTTGACTTCTTATCAAGAAGCATAAATAATAGGAGTCCTCAGGTTGTTCTTCAACTCTATATATCTTTGGTTAGGCCTCAGTTCTGGTCACTATATTACAGAATGGATATTAATGCACTGGAAAACGTACAAAGAAAGATGACAAAATTGATCCCATGTATCAGAAATCTTCCCTATGAAGATAGACTGAGGGCCCTGAATCTGCACTCTCTAGAAAGGCGTAGAATTAGGGAGAATGAGAATATGATTGAGGTGTATAAATAGAAAACATGAATTAATAAAGGGAATGTAAATAGCGTGCTAAAAATATCTAGCGAAGACAGGACTCGAAGCAATAGTTTTAAGTTGGAAATATTCAGATTCAGGAAGGATATAGGAAAGCACTGGTTTGGTTTGGACCTGACTAGCTTGTGCTAATAGGCCTGATGCAAATAAATGATGCCGTGCTCTTTAAGTGGATGAGATCTGACTTGACTAGTTGGGTCATTGGATTAAGCCCGAGGTGACTTGGACCTTCTTCGCATGGGCCAGTAGGCCTGCTGCAGTGTTCGTCCTTTCTTTTGTTCTATATATATATATATATATATATATATATACATGGTGATATCACAATATGCAGAACAACCACTGTGAAAAATATAGTGAAATTCCAAGCGCTTTCGTGACTTTTCACATTATCAATGTTATAATGTAAGAAGTCACGAAAGCGCTAGGAATTTCACTATTTTTTTTCACGGTGGTTGTTCACTCTGTCTGTCTCTGTCTGTTCTCTGTCTTCTGTCTGTCTGCTCTCTCTCTCTCTCTCTCTCTCTCTCTCTCTCTCTCTCTCTCTCTCTCTCTCTCTCTCATATATATATATATATATATATATATATATATATATATATATATATATATATCAATAATCAACACTACGACTAGCTGAGGATTCGAACGAAAATCACAATACGCTCTAACCCACAGGACCACGCAATCCTACAACTAGTTCTGCTGGTGCTTGATTAAATACCACTCGTTCGTGGTTACAATAATATATATACGTATATATGTATAAATAACAAAATAACAACACTACGACTAGCCGAGGATTCGAACCTATATATATATATATATATATATATATATATATATATATATATATATATATATATATATATATATATATATATATATATATATATATATATGTATGTATGTATGTATAAATCTCTGCGGGTGTAAATGTTTGAGGGTTTTCATTAAAAAAAAAAAAAGCATAAACCGAGAAATAAAATTTAATATTTTTCCTGAGATATCAGTAACGAGAAAACTCTGGTCTCTTACAACGATAAGCTGCTCAAATAACCTCTTCAGAATCCTAATTAATTGTCCATTTTAAGAGGACATTTTACCTGGGAGTATTTCATTTATGTAGCAGCAGGAACAACCCAGCGTAGAGTCGCTCAATTACCTCCCACAGTTATGATATTAAACGTTGAAGTTGACACTTAAGATCTGCTGAGAACGATAGTGTTCGTTCCTGTGTGTTGCTGCTGTGACCCCTGTTGTGTGTTGTTGCTGCTGTGACCCCTGGCTGTGTGTTGCTATGTTGTTGCTGCCGTGACCCCTGATTGTGTGTTGTTGCTGCTGTGACCCTTCGTTGTGTGTTGTTGCTTCTGTGACCCCTGGCTGTGTGTTGTTGCTTCTGTGACCCTTCGTTGTGTGTTGTTCCTTCTGTGACCCCTAGCTGTGTGTTGTTGCTTCTGTGACCCTTCGTTGTGTGTTGTCGCTGCTGTGACCACTGGTTGTGTTTTGTTGCTACTGTGACCCCTGGCTATGTGTTGTTGCTGCTGTGACCCCTCTCTGTGTGTTGTTAGTTTTGTGACCCCTGAGTGTGTGTTGTTGGTTCTGTAACCCCTGAGTATGTGTTGCTTCTGTGACCCCTGACTGTGTGTTGCTGCTGCTGTGGCCCTAACTGTGTGTTGTGCTTTGCTCTGACACCTGATTGTATGTTGTTACTTCCGTGACCCCTTGCTGTGTGTTGTTGCTTTTGTGACCCCTGAGCTGTGTGTTGTTGCTTCTGTGACCCCTGATTGTGTGTTGTTGCTGTTGTGACCCCTGATTGTATATTGTTGCTTCTGTGACCCCTGGATGTGTGTTGATGCTGCTGTGACCCCTTTCTGTGTGTTGTTGGTTCTGTGACCTATGATTGTATGTTGTTGCTACTGTGACCCCTGGCTGTGTGTTGTCGCTCTTGTGATCCTGACTATGTGTTGCTGTTAGCATTTCTATGCAATGCTAGAACAATACAACAACATCAACAACAACAACAACAACAACAACAACAACAACAACAACAATAATAATAATAATAATAATAATAATAATAATAATAATAATAATAATAATAATAATAATAATAATATATTAATATAATTACATAATATAATAATAATATGTGAATGATTTTTAATTCTAAACACAGCGTACCTAACTTAATTAGTGGTGGAATGGATCCTACCGTCTAGTTACATCAAACACCGACTACCTAACAGTATTCTACCTATTTATTAATGTGGAATGGATGTAGCCAGGCTCAGGTTCCACTCCGTTACCGAATCTTCAGAGAATAGCTAAAAATCATCCTTTGTAACGTATAGACCAAGGTATGAGCCGCTGCCATCCATCCTGTTTACTCATTGACAGTCGTTTATTGCGACGTCTCCTGGGTTTATATAATATCGTAATACAGAACCAAGAAAAGCTAAGGTGAAGAAATTAGTTAGGTTACAGCAGTGTTGGTGTTGAAGATCAAATTTTGTACCCGACTTTCACATATTCAGGAAGACATTTTCTTGCCTCTTTCAGCGCCAAGAGAGGTGGAGGCTCGATCCTCCGTCTCCTGGCTTACTAACGGTAAAACGGAGATCTTAATCTAAAGTCTAGCTAGTATTTAGTGTTGTACTACACCAGGCAAACATATCACTGACTGGAAGGTCAGGTGTGTGAATGGCCAGTGTGAAGATGAAGACACAAATTATAGAACAACTTATGTTGGGGCAACGTTTCGCTCTCTGTACAATTTTATTAAACTAAGACGTGACTACTATTGTCGCAGTTACTAATATTGTTACCATTACTATTATTATTGCTACTATTACAGCTACTAAAATTACCACCACTACTACTACTATTACTACTACTACTACTACTATTACTACTACTAATACTACTACTATTACTACTACTACTACTACTACTGTTGCTGCTACTGTTGTTGCTAACACTATTTTTTAATTAAATAAGTGTGAGAATTAATAAGACCATTTCCTTTACTTTCTTCATGTGTTCAAGTTCACCCAAGTTGCTCACTTCTCCAGCACTTACACAGCACAGCCAGCCCAAGGGACGACGATTCTGTATTTATATGCAGACGTTAGTACCATCCCTAAGTACGAGATTTGTATAGAATTTGTACAAACCTTTCTTAAAGTGTTATGTTGTAGTTGCTGTCACAGCACCAGAGTGTTCCAGTGTTTTATATTAATGGTACGACAATACAGACAAGTTGATAAAAATTAATATGCAACACTTGAATATCTTTACCGGCGAAACGTTTCGCCTGCGCAACAGGCTTCTTCAGTCGGATACAGGTAAATATAATACTGGAGACAGTAGTATTAATATTAGTAGTAGTAGTAGTAGTTTTGACGTGATCAATCGGTCGTCCTTGGTTGGAGGAGGTCAGTCCCTCAAGCCAGTGTTCTTTAACTTTCTTGTCGGGGGAAAAAAAAATGTCCTGAACCAAGATTGTATTGTCTTCCCTTCCCCCGAGATTTATAATACTATCCAGTGAAGTTAAATTAATAAACTACAAATAACTATTGTATTACGAGTGTCTCATTTTTTTCAGTTGCCTGAAGTTTAGCATGAGGTCAACACAGCCTAGTCTTGCTGAGGCAAAACAGTTTCAGTGTCTCTAGTCTTTCTTGATAATGCTCCTTGCCAAGTGAAACGTAGCCTACATAAAATACTTAGAACGTTGCATATATGTCCATTTATTCAAATTTTTAAAGAGCTTTGTCGCCATTCTCTACATTATCTGTTGTATATCTTCGTCTTTCTTTTTTTCAGTTTTGTGGTAAGCGAATTGTAAAAGTGTAATCACATTCTGTCCAATATCTTCTACTTTACATTTCTCAATACTATACTGTGGCCTAAGACTTTGTCTGCTTGAGCTACCTGACAGTGGCCAGTTAGGTGAGGTAAGATTCGTCAGGAAACAGGACGCGGTTCTTAGTCATATGATGACCCGCCACTAGAGCTTTTGGTCATCTGACTGAAGCCTTCCGCTGGCTTACCGGTCCATCCCTTTAAAAGTTGACAATGGCCAGTCAAAGGTCCTTCGCTTTTATATCGGCTACCGTGTCTCTGAACATTATATATTCATGTTTATATCCTCTGTATGTAGCTTACTTCTAAACATTATATATTCATGTTTATCATCTTGTGTGGAAAATACATTACTTTCCGAATCTCTATATAATAGTTAATTGTCCACGACTCTACAACGCCACCTCATCGAAACAGTTAAGCACGATGTATGAAACAGTTGAGCACGATGTATGAAACAGTTGAGCACGATGTATGAAACAGTTGAGCACGATGTATGAAACAGTTAAGCACGATGTATGAAACAGTTAAGCACGATGTATGAAACAGTTGAGCACGATGTATGAAACAGTTGAGCACGATGTATGAAACAGTTGAGCACGATGTATGAAACAGTTGAGCACGATGTATGAAACAGTTGAGCACGATGTATGAAACAGTTGAGCACGATGTATGAAACAGTTGAGCACGATGTATGAAACAGTTGAGCACGATGTATGAAACAGTTGAGCACGATGTATGAAACAGTTGAGCACGATGTATGAAACAGTTAAGCACGATGTATGAAACAGTTAAGCACGATGTATGAAACAGTTAAGCACGATGTATGAAACAGTTAAGCACGATGTATGAAACAGGATGTAAATTGCGAAAGTCTAAATAAAAAAAAAAAAAGCAGCCAGAAAAAATCTACTTATCATAGGTTAGTTTCACTCCGATCTTTGATAACTTCTGGAGCCTCGTAGTTTGGGTTGGTGTTCGACTCCACTAAACAACCTCGTGTCAACCTCAACTCCATTCATCATTGTCACTTCAACACTTGAGAGGAGGAAATGATGATTTTTTCCGGTGTGGTTGTCATGTTTGGAGACTCTCTTTTCATTTTTTGTTTGCTCGCTAAATACAATACGACGGAATTGTTTCAAGACAATATTCCATAGAGAATACGCTGTAGCTTTTATAATGATCGGGTGTGTGCGATATTACGCTCCTTATAGAAGTGAAGGTAACCTCGTGGGTGACACGGAGTTGCAGTGTATTTGTTGTATGATGTCTGTTGACGCCCATTCGTGTAATGAAGATGGGTATCGGTGATGGGTGACGGTGATGGATGACGAGGATGATAGTGATGGGTGACAGTGATGGGTGAAGGAAGTTAGTGATGGGTGAGAGCGTCGGGGTGGGTGGGGGTGATGAATGAAGATCACAACGAAGGTGTGCAGTAGGACGTCACCCTACCTTAGAAATGCTGTTGTTGTGCGTGCATGCGTCCACACGCGCGTGTGCTGTGTACAGGACGATGTGCAACACTAAACTATACCACTACCTCCATCACCACCAGGACATCCTTCTACACCCCCCCATCCCTAGCACCAACACCATCCCCCCCTCCCCAACATCAGGACACATTCATCACCCCCATCACCCCATACCCCCATCTCCTTACCCTCCTTAACCCTTCTGTTGGGTCATGCTCCCCACTTTTTCCTTTGCACAGAAAGTCCTTTGTACTAGAGGAGTTTTTGTGTTGCACGGACCACGGACGCCGTCCGTCACTCACCCTCCCTTGCTACTGTCATCACTTGGGACGTCTGGGCTCTCACCTCCTCCTCCTGGGAACCATTTCCGAGACGTCTTCAAGACGAAAAGATGAGAACAGGAAGAAGACATGTACTCTGAGGTATAGCTAACTCGAGGGTTAAGTTGTTAACTCTAAAATGTCACAGGGAAAATCTTGCTGGGAGGAGAGAGAGAGAGAGAGAGAGGAAGAAGAGGATGGGAAGTTTTTTTTTTTTTGCGTGGCGTGCATGGATGGACAGAGTGTATGGTGGGGTATGGTAATGTGGGCAACATGCCCCGCCCTCTTGCTCCCCTCCATACTCTCCCTCTCTTCCTATACCAACGACCTGCTTGCCATCAGTGCTCGTCCTTCCCTCCCTCCTATCCTTCCACCCTCCCTCCCTTCTGCTGCCCATTCCTCTGCATCAACCCTTCACATATGAATACATTACGTCATATTGTCGTCGTCAATCAGCTGTCACGACGAACCGCAGCACTGTCTGTGAACACTGCCATCATGGTGCCTCAGTGGTCACGCTACAGGTCTGTCTGTGAACACTGCCATCATGGTGCCTCAGTGGTCACGCTACAGGTCTGTCTGTGAACACTGCCATCATGGTGCCTCAGTGGTCACGCTACAGGTCTGTCTGTGAACACTGCCATCATGGTGCCTCAGTGGTCACGCTACAGGTCTGTCTGTGAACACTGCCATCATGGTGCCTCAGTGGTCACGCTACAGGTCTGTCTGTGAACACTGCCATCATGGTGCCTCAGTGGTCACGCTACAGGTCTGTCTGTGAACACTGCCATCATGGTGCCTCAGTGGTCACGCTACAGGTCTGTCTGTGAACACTGCCATCATGGTGCCTCAGTGGTCACGCTACAGGTCTGTCTGTGAACACTGCCATCATGGTGCCTCAGTGGTCACGCTACAGGTCTGTCTGTGAACACTGCCATCATGGTGCCTCAGTGGTCACGCTACAGGTCTGTCTGTGAACACTGCCATCATGGTGCCTCAGTGGTCACGCTACAGGTCTGTCTGTGAACACTGCCATCATGGTGCCTCAGTGGTCACGCTACAGGTCTGTCTGTGAACACTGCCATCATGGTGCCTCAGTGGTCACGCTACAGGTCTGTCTGTGAACACTGCCATCATGGTGCCTCAGTGGTCACGCTACAGGTCTGTCTGTGAACACTGCCATCATGGTGCCTCAGTGGTCACGCTACAGGTCTGTCTGTGAACACTGCCATCATGGTGCCTCAGTGGTCACGCTACAGGTCTGTCTGTGAACACTGCCATCATGGTGCCTCAGTGGTCACGCTACAGGTCTGTCTGTGAACACTGCCATCATGGTGCCTCAGTGGTCACGCTACAGGTCTGTCTGTGAACACTGCCATCATGGTGCCTCAGTGGTCACGCTACAGGTCTGTCTGTGAACACTGCCATCATGGTGCCTCAGTGGTCACGCTACAGGTCTGTCTGTGAACACTGCCATCATGGTGCCTCAGTGGTCACGCTACAGGTCTGTCTGTGAACACTGCCATCATGGTGCCTCAGTGGTCACGCTACAGGTCTGTCTGTGAACACTGCCATCATGGTGCCTCAGTGGTCACGCTACAGGTCTGTCTGTGAACACTGCCATCATGGTGCCTCAGTGGTCACGCTACAGGTCTGTCTGTGAACACTGCCATCATGGTGCCTCAGTGGTCACGCTACAGGTCTGTCTGTGAACACTGCCATCATGGTGCCTCAGTGGTCACGCTACAGGTCTGTCTGTGAACACTGCCATCATGGTGCCTCAGTGGTCACGCTACAGGTCTGTCTGTGAACACTGCCATCATGGTGCCTCAGTGGTCACGCTACAGGTCTGTCTGTGAACACCGCCATCATGGTGCCTCAGTGGTCACGCTACAGGTCTGTCTGTGAACACTGCCATCATGGTGCCTCAGTGGTCACGCTACAGGTCTGTCTGTGAACACTGCCATCATGGTGCCTCAGTGGTCACGCTACAGGTCTGTCTGTGAACACTGCCATCATGGTGCCTCAGTGGTCACGCTACAGGTCTGTCTGTGAACACCGCCATCATGGTGCCTCAGTGGTCACGCTACAGGTTTGTCTGTGAACACCGCCATCATGGTGCCTCAGTGGTCACGCTACAGGTTTGTCTGTGAACACTGGCATCATGGTGCCTCAGTGGTCACGCTACAGGTTTGTCTGTGAACACTGCCATACCGACGAAGACAATCAGGTGAGGCTAGGTTGTTAATTACATTGGTTTAGAGCCCATCATGGACTCACTGCGGCTCCGTGTCACTGGTTCAACACCACTCAAAAAAATTTGACTATATAACACAGCGGTGAAATTAAACTCTCATTATATACAGACTGAGAAATAAACACCTCTCAGTGCATACATCTGTCATCCTGTATAGAATTCAAAAAATCATTCATATGTATGAGTTGAAATATATATATATACAAACACTATTTTAAACACGCACACACACACACACACTGGACTAGCAACTGGCTTCTCGAATTCAATCCCACCAAATGCAAAGTCATGAAGATAGGAGATGGGCAAAGAAGACCGCTGACAGAGTACTGGCTAGGCGGGCAAAGGCTACAAACCTCGGCAAAGGAGAAAGACCTTGGGGTGAGTATAACGCCAAGCACGTCTTCGGAGGCACACATCAACCAGATAACTGCGGCAGCATATGGGCGACTGGCAAACCTAAGATTAGCGTTCCGTTACCTTAACAAGGAATCGTTCAAGACACTGTACACCGTGTACGTCAGGCCCATACTTGAATATGCAGCACCAGTCTGGAACCCACACCTGGTCAAGCACGTAAAGAAACTAGAGAAAGTGCAAAGGTTTGCGACAAGGTTAGTTCCACAACTCAGGGGTCTGTCCTATGAAGAAAGGTTGAGGAAATAGGACTAACAACACTGGAGGAAAGATGGGTCAGAGTAGACATGATAACGACATACAAAATACTACTGCGGGGAATCGACAAGGTAGACAGTGACAGGATGTTCCAGAGAGGGAACACAGAAACAAGGGGTCACAACTGGAAGCTGAAGACTCAGATGAGTCAAAGGGATGTTAGGAAGCATTTCTTCAGCCACAGAGTAGTCAGGAAGTGGAATAGTCTAGAGAAAGATATAGTGGAGGCAGGAACCATACATAGTTTTAAGACGAGGTATGATAAAGCTCATGGAGCAGGGAGAGCAGAGACCCAGTAGCGGACAGCGAAGAGGCGGGGCCAGGAGCTGAGTCTCGACCCCTGCAACCACAATTAGATGAGAACAATTAGGTGAGTCACACACACACACACACACACACAAAAAAAAAAATAATATATATATATATGTGTGTGTGTGTGTGTGTGTGTGTGTGTGTGTGTGTGTGTGTGTGTGTGTGTGTGGAAATTGAGATGGAAATTGAGATGGAAATCTCAAAGATAGCCAGGTATTATATACCATTAATGTTATGGTATCCTTTAACAACGAAGAAAAGATAGACTCTATTGAGCAAGCCTTCAGTACATACAAGCCTTGTCAACAGCACAAGCCTTCATGTTTCCGTCTTTGTTTCCCTTCATCATCGTGATAAAGCTCTAAATATAGCGAAACAAAGTCACAATAAAAGCTTTGCGTGCAGAGCGAGTCTTTTCTTTACTGATGTCAACAACACACCATTTAAATACAATTGCCTAACAAGTCAGTTTGAGGCAAGCTGTACAAGGTCCTGTCCAAAATCTCCAGCATTTTATCAAAACACTGGCTGAAGAAAGGCTTCTATTTAATTTAAGATGGGAAAGTTCAAAAGTTTTGCTAATTTCCTGCGTCGAGGGGCGAAGTTTTCCTCGGGACAACCACCAAAAATAACCCTCATTCACTCGCTGTTTTCCTTCATATTTTCTTTCGGCCAGATTTTTGCATAGTGTATTGTGACGCGATGGCGAACCAACTGTTTATATTGTTTTTTCATGTTTTCGTTAATTTTAAAGTTTCCCTTTGTGTTTTGTTCCTTGTATTTTTGCCTTTGGAATGTATATGTAGTCTGTTAACCCCTTTTGAGTCCTAGTTGCTAGGCCTTTAGTGTACCAATATGCTGTTACATTAGCGTCCACAGGATGGATGTGGAGTGAACAATAAACTAGCTACTTCGACGGCAGAATTTAATCTCTATACATGGTGCTTGATTGCTTAACATGGATCATGTGGTGAATGACCCGCACTGATCTAGCGCTTCTTGGAATGCAATACAGTCAAGGGTTATTAAAGTGATGTTGTAAGAGAGTAATACAGACAAAATTTCTTTCGTCTTGAGCCTCCCTGCCTGCCTTGGCAATACTAGGGAGAGATAATGGAAGGCAGAAGGAAAGGGGTGAGGGAGAATGAACGTAAAAGGAGAGAGGGAGAGGAGAGAAAGGACAGACATAAGAACAGCAAAGAATGAAAAGTAGAGAGTTATTGCTGCTTACGCTATAACCTCCCAAGATGGTAAAATATATAGACGGCCTATTTATATGTACGTTGGAATGTGAGAAAATAGCAAGGATTTCAACTAGCTAACATTCCCTAATGAAGTAGGCAGCAAGCGTCGCGCACACCAAGCCTCGGGTTCGATTCCTGTTCAGTTTTACGTGAATATGTTTACGTGTGGCGTTCCTAAGTAATGTAGAAGTGCTCTCAGGTACCATGGAAGTAGGAAAGGTGGAAGAGCTCTTGTCGTTTATATCAGTTTTGAAAGTGTTGAGTATTTTCTGTGCTTTTCCTCTATAATCCAGTATAAAGATGGCAAGAAGTGTATACTGCGGAAGATCTCAGGGATTTCCAGGCACTCCTCTTCTGTAAAATCAGGGCTGCAAGAGTCTGAGAGCCTTCAGTAAAAAGACCTCTCTTGGTTCTAGTGGAGTGGTGAGACACGAAATGAATGAGATTATTCTAATCTCATTTACGAAATTACAACGATAAACGAAAGGAGTGATGTGTTTTGCTCCCGCCTCTCTGTCTCACTCCAGAAAAGTGGCTCTATGTGATCGTATTTGCTTGGATCTCCTCCCCTCTTCTGCAGCGTTGCAAGCCCCTGATGTGTTGATTGCAACACAAAAGGCCTAAAACCATCATTCAACTCCTCCTCTTTTCTGCAACATTGTAAGCTCCTGATGATGTGTTGATTGCAGCACGAAAGGCCTAGAGCCATCATTCAACTCCCCCCGTGGTTGTTTTGCATCTTGTTTAGCTTGTTCGCGAGTTTTCATTTAAAATTTAGTCCTTTCTAAAATTTTATCTTATACGTTTAAATATACTATATATTTTTTTCGTTTATGTTAATGTAAAAATTAATAATTTTGTACTAAAAGAACTTCAGAAATCTTACCTAACCTTATTATAACAAGAGTAATTTAATTTAGCCTAACCCAACTAAATATATTTTAGATACGTTTACAATAATTTAATAATAAACAAACACAATGAAATATATTTTTTGTTAGGTTCAGAATGATTTTTGCGAAATTATTGCAAACACAATTTTTCGCTCTGCCTTATTCGGCAAGAAGAGCGTTGCTACTTAAGACAAAATCGCAACTTTTACCTATTATGAAAAAAAAAAATATACCACATGTCTGATTCAAGTAGGTGGTCACCACGTCAATCATGGTCACCCTTCTTAGTCTTACAGTCTCTCCATGTCTAGGGGCGTAAAGGGGAAAAAAGAGCTTATCATTTTTATTTTTTTGGTCAGCGACAACTTTGACTCAGTTGAACGAAATTGCTTATTACCAACAAGTACGAAAGCAAAAAAATGTCGAATAACATGCTCATACTGCGACTATATTCGCTCTATATAAAGCGAAACATCTGGCAAATTAAAAACATTGCTCTGGAAGTTGTGTCTTCATCTGACGCAGTTGTTGCAGCCAGGACTGGAAGCTGGCTGGCTGTCAGGGGTCTGGGATCTGTGTAGGGGCGTGATGGCAGCTACAGTCCCATTCTGTCGATTCAATTGTGGAATTGTCAACTCAGTTGAATATCCCCATCACTCTCTGAGCCAAAGACCCGCCTGGCTGTGTACCCTGTCTCTTGAAACTCCTTATGAGTAATAAAAAACAATCGTACCTCTCGCAAGTCTTGTGCTTATCGACGTTGATCTAAATGTTTCTCACAATCTACCTTTGAGATGGGTACAGTGCTTCTCCGTAAATAATAATAATAATAATAATAATAATAATAATAATAATAATAATAATAATAATAATAATAATAATAATAATAATAATAATAATAATAATAATAATGCCTTTAATAATAACTTTAAAACGTTATTGTCTGTCCTCGAGTGACTCGTGAGACCTCGTTTATTAACGAGACCCCGATCATTAGGGAGACCTCGATCATTAGCGAGACCTCGATCATTAGGGAGACCTCGATCATTAGGGAGACCTCGATCATTAGCGAGACCTCGATCATTAGGGAGACCTCGATCATTAGGGAGACCTCGATCATTAGGGAGACCTCGATCATTAGGAGACCTCGATCATTAGGAGACCTCGATCATTAGGGAGACCTCGATCATTAGGGAGACATCGATCATTAGGGAGACCTCGATCATTAGGGAGACCTCGATCATTAGGGAGACATCGATCATTAGGGAGACCTCGATCATTAGGGAGACCTCGATCATTAGGGAGACATCGATCATTAGGGAGACCTCGATCATTAGGGAGACCTCGATCATTAGGGAGACCTCGATCATTAGAGAGACCTCGATCATTAGGGAGACCTCGATCATTAGGGAGACCTCGATCATTAGGGAGACATCGATCATTAGGGAGACCTCGATCATTAGGAGACCTCGATCATTAGGGAGACCTCGATCATTAGGGAGACCTCGATCATTAGGGAGACCTCGATCATTAGGGAGACCTCGATCCTTAGGGAGACCTCGATCATTAGGGAGACCTCGATCATTAGGGAGACCTCGATCATTAGGGAGACCTCGATCATTAGGGAGACCTCGATCATTAGGGAGACCTCGATCATTAGGGAGACCTCGATCATTAGGGAGACCTCGATCATTAGGGAGACCTCGATCATTAGGGAGACCTCGATCATTAGGGAGACCTCGATCAATAGCTCATTTTCTGTAATAGTTATTCCATTCCATTCTTCCTTGCGTGTCCCTCTTCCCAGGTGTTTGTTTCGTCTCCGGTGGCCTTCGTAAGTTTCAGGACTTTGCACTCGGCTGGGGATGAAACTTTGCCTCGGTGACCTTCGTAAGTTTCAGGACTTTGCACTCGGCTGGGGATGAAACTTTTCCTGCTCTGGCTCGAGCATTGATTATAGCAGATAATGAGAACCTTCAAAACTAGGGATGCCAAGGACATGATGACACTCTTCACGCTGACAGCGCCTTTCAAGGCAGGTGAAATTGCTAATATGGAAAATGTACAGAGAACCTTCACGGCACACATTAGTACGATAAAACACCTAAATTACTGGGAACGGTTGAAGTTCCTCGACTTGTATTCCCTGGAACGCAGGCGGGAGAGATACATTTATGTATATTCTTGGAAAACCCTAGAGGGATTAGTATCAAATTTGCTCACGAAAATCACTCCCTATGAAAGCAAAAGTTTCGGCAGACGATGCAACGTCTCCCCAATGAAAAGCAGGGGTGCCACTAGCACGATAAGAGACAACACAATATGTGTCAGGGGTCCAATTACCAATAGACCCCTGGGTGTCTTCACCTAAAGTCAGTACCTGACCAGCCGGGCTGTGGTTCGTACGTCGCTTTACGTGCGACCAACAGTAACAGCCTAGTTGATCAGACCCTGATCCACCATGAGGCCTCGTCACAGACCGGGCCGCGTAGGCGTTGATCCTCGAAACCCCTGCAGACTCCTCTACACTCTTCCTAGTCTGCTTGCCTCCTCATAACTTGGCTTTACGCTCAAATGTACATGTACCTGCAGGAGTCCTTCCCTGCGGGCAGGTCATCAACATACCCTAGGAACCTCACGGTGACTCAGCCCTGAGGTACATCTCTATGGGTAGGTCAGTAACAATAGTATGGGTCTGGGATAGACCCCTGTGGGCAGGGGTTCTAGTGTGGGTCCTACTACCCAGCTCTAGAGGGACACAGTTAATAAACTCTACCATCCTGACGCTCCATCACTATATACTTGGTAAAGTCCATTAGTGATGGAAAGCGTCTCTAGACGGCCTATCATTCAGGTATTTCTAATGCATTCTGTTGGCCGTGCCTGTGTCTCCAGCCAGAAAGTGTGGCCGGAGGAAGTGAAGGGGAAGGAGAGAGCCTTCTGCTTCAGATTCCTTACTTTATCTGCCTCAGCAGGAGTATAAGTAGACATGTAGACAGCCTCACTTTGAGTGGTATTATTTTGCACAGTATCAAGTACATTCTTACAGTGTAGGACTATACGGAACACCCATCATTCTCTGCTGTCTGCCTGTCGTAGGTCTCTGTCATGCTCACAGAATTAGACTTTCCATTAATGAAGTTATGTTTGTTTTCTGTGAGCAACTGCACATTCTGCAGCTGCTGCACCAGCCTTACTGCCAGCTTCATTACGCTGCAAGGTAAGCTTGCATGGTTGGTTAATGGGCTTTAGAGCTTATCGACTATAGTAAGGTCATTAAGGCTAAACACAACCTTTTCATCACCAGACAAGAAAACTTTAATCCCTAAAATAGGGATTAAAATAAACTCTCAGCGCACACACACACACACACACACACACACACACACACACACACACACACACACACACACACACACACAGATGAGTCAAAGGGATGTTAGGAAGTATTTCTTCAGCCATAGAGTTGTCAGGAAGTGGAATAGTCTATCAAGTGATGTAGTGGAGGCAGGAACCATACATAGCTTTAAGACGAGGTATGATAAAGCTCATGGAGCAGAGAAAGAAGGGACCCAGTAGCGATCAGTGAAGAGGGGGGCGAGGAGCTGAGTCTCGACCCCTGCAACCACAATTAGGTGAGTACACGCACACACACACACATTTATATATACATATATTTATATATATATGTATATATATATATATATATATATACATATATATATATACATACATACACTGAGTGTATACATCCTGTAATGAGCTTGACAGATGGAGGCTGAAAATTCATTAGTAATTACATTGTTAAACATTTAGTTTAGAAAAATATTCCAACAAACAGATGGACACCACGAGCTTAACTATACAACGGTAGCCACTCATAGATAATTAAAAATATGTTGTTATAAACAAAACAGTAATGGTAGACTGCATCCACGTATCGTATAAATGTTTGACTGTTCTATTAACCAACCTATTATTAAAAAAGTGTAAATAAACGTTTATATCAGAGATAAGGGAGGAAACTAATATAAATAACTAGAAAACATTATTTTTAAATATATTATTTATCTATCTCAGTCTACACAGCAAGGAACGTGTGAGTTTTTCCATTATTCTTTTTTTCTCTCTCTATCACTCTTCCTGCCTTTCTTTCCACTCATTTTAAAGCGGTATGTAACATAAGTGACGTTACAGAATGTCACCTTGCATGACCAGTGACCATTTTATATTCTAATGGGGAAGAGAGAACCAAATAAGACGTAGGCTGCGTCTTAAAACTCTCTCCCACGGAGTGTTGTGAGTCAGATATTAAAGAAAACTCGCAACTTAGAAGGGGAGACTTAACTCATGAGCTTCCAGGCGCCACCGCCTGGCACACACAACAAGAGGAGATACTTAATCTGTAGTTATATTTAAACTGATATAACTACCTTTTAATGAGATTTCAGAGATCTGTTGTGAACCTTACAAGAAATACTGAACTCGTCAAGGAGACATATATACACGTATTATGAGAGAGAGAGAGAGAGAGAGGGGAGAGAGAGAGAAGGGGAGAGAGAGAGAGAGAAGGGGAGAGAGAGAGAGAGAGAGAGAGAGAGAGAGAGGGGAGAGAGAGAGAGAGAGGAGAGAGAGAGAGAGAGAGAGAGAGAGAGAGAGAGAGAGAGAGAGAGGGAGAGAGAGAGAGAGAGAAGGAGAGAGAGAGAGAGAGAGAGAGAGAGAGAGAGAGAGAGAGAGAGAGAGAGAGAGAGAGAGAGAGGTGGGGGAGAGAGCGAGAGAGACCAAAAAAATTTTGCTTCTCCCAAAATGGCCGCTGGCACAGTGACGAAGATGGCCCAATACAGTCAGTGGGAACGCTGGTAATGGACTAGTCACTCAAAAACATTCACACGGAAATTAGAAAACCCATTCAATTACGAGCAGAAAGTTGAGCGAGTCAGAACATTTGAAACATCAGACACGTCCATTGTTGCCAGTCTCGTTGCACCAACTAATGAGACGTAATTTGGTGAAGAAGCAATTAAGACTTATAATTAACGTTAGTCTATATAGCGTGTTAATTTGTCCAGCGTAAACAGGGGATTTAAAATAAATTATTCCCCCAATCTTCAGACCTATGATTTGTTGCTAGATTTATTTGCTTTATAGGCCATGGACTGCGTTATAGTCCATGGACTGCGTTATAGTCCATGGACTGCGTTATAGTCCATGGACTGCGTTATAGTCCATGGACTGCGTTATAGTCCATGGACTGCGTTATAGTCCATGGACTGCGCCACGGGAGGAACACTAGACCAGCGGAGATACGTAGTTCTTATGTATTAAAAAAAAGAAAAGAACAGGAAGCAGGGTATCCTATTTTTTTTTTTAAATTATAATGATTTTACCCACCAAACATCCATACGTGGGGCATTTATGGCACTCACTGTGAAGGATGTTGATGTTTCGTCTATGAGACATTTATGGTTGTTGATGTTTCGACTGAGACATTCAAGGATGTTGATGTTTCGTCTGGGAAATTCAAGGATGTTGACGTTTCGCCTGAGACATTCAGTCGTCTAACTCAGTGTCTTAATTAGGAGAGAAACTTGAAGTCATGCGAGTGGGAACGCTGGAGTTGTTTCCTGACGCCAGTAAGTAGCTACCTGGCTGTCAGGCGACGGTTGTGGGTTACATCCCGTGGAAGAGGACCAAAAGAACCCCCTTCCCCAGTGGACGTAAGCCACACTTCCTGGATTTCTAGGACCACCATGGGTAACTAACACTCCGGGTTAATAATCATAATAAAATCCTGTTTCTTTTTCTTTAATTCTTATTTTCCCCTTCTTCCACTGCTTCAATAACTACAATAACTGGAGAGCGAAACGTTACCACAATAAAATGTCACATTAGTTGCATTTGTGTCCTTTGACTTAACATATTGTTGGTAATTCTACCAATATTAATTATTATTAATATTCATGAGAGAGGACTAAACTCGTAGGGGTTGTACAGTGCTCAAGGCATATATATGTATATATATATATATATATATATATATATATATATAATCATTATATGTTTGTTCCCATAGGCTCAGAGACCCTTGGCTCATGGGGAAAGAGTGCATCTAAGTTCCTCAAGGAGCTGGGCAAAAGACTCAACAGGGTAACTAGTGATCCCAGGGCAGCTAGTTTTCTGTTCCAGCGACTCAGCGCTGCTGTCAAGAGGGGTAATGCATGCTGTATTCTGGGCACGCGCCCCAGCTCGGAGGAGCTGGATGAGATTTTCGCATTATAATCAGTGACAAACACTTAACAATATGTACTAGACATGTATCTCTCACACCTCATGTACTGTATATGCCATCTTTATATCAACAATGTATCTCTTAAATCTTTTGTACCATATTATGTAATAAAATATACCTATTGGTAAAAAAAAAATAAAAGATGGGGTGGTAGGGGAAGTGGAATATTCAATTGGCTTCAGGAAGAAATCCAAATATTCTTCCTTGAAGTCTTTTTATCCACTTCTCCGAGGCTATGGGTCCCATAGTCCTCACTTCTCACATCATAAAAATCTTTGAAAGAGTAATGAGACGGCAGATTACAAACTTCATGGACCAGCACAACCAACATAACCCGAATCAGCATGGCTTCAGAGCGGGACGATCATGCCTGTCACAGTTGCTGAATCATTATGACAGAATTACGGAGGCATTGGAGGACGACCAAAACGCAGATGTGATTTACACAGATTTTGCAAAGGCGTTTGACAAATGCGATCATGGAGTGATAGCGCACAAAATGAAAGCCATAGGCATTACTGGGAAGGTAGGCAGATGGATATTTGAGTTCCTAACACACAGAACACAAAAAGTAGTAGTGAACAGGGCAAGATCCAGCATCAGCGAGGTCAAAAGCTCAGTGCCCCAAGGCACTGTCCTGGCACCTCTGCTGTTTCTCATCCTCATAACAGACATAGATAAAAACACCCAGCACACTTTTGTATCATCATTTGCAGATGACACTAAAATAAGCATGAAAGTCACTACGGTAGAAGACACTGAAAAATTACAGGAGGACATAAGCAGGGTCTTCCAGTGGGCAGTGGAGAACAACATGACGTTCAATGGTGATAAATTTCAGCTGCTTAGGTATGGAAAAAATGAAGAACTCAAAAGGAACACTATATACAAAACGCAAGAGGGTCACCACATAGAACGAAAGGAACACGTTAAGGACTTGGGAATAATTATGTCTGCTGATCTGTCTTTTAAAGACCATAACAAGACAAAGATCACAACAGCCAGGAAGATGACGGGGTGGGTATTGAGAACTTTCAAAACAAGGGAAATAATGCCGATGGTGACACTCTTTAAATCGCTAGTGCTCCCCCACTTAGAATACTGCTCAGTGCTGACGGCCCCGTTCAGGGCAGGAGAAATATCAGAGCTGGAACAAATTCAGAGATCGTTTACGGATCACATTGAGCCATTGAAACATCTAAATTATTGGGAACGCCTTCAAGTCTTGAACATGTACTCATTAGAACGGAAGAGAGAGAGATACATGATAATATATACTTGGAAAGTACTTGAGGGCCTGGACCCAAATCTGCACACTGCCATAACAACATACTGGAGTGAGAGATATGGGAGAAAGTGTAAAATAAACCCAGTGAGGAGCAGGGGTGCGGTAGGGACAATACGGGAGCACTGTATTAACATCCGGGGTCCCAAACTATTCAATATCTTATCAGAAGATATCCGAAACATCGCTGGAACCAGTGTAGAAGCCTTCAAGAGGAAACTGGACAAGTATCTTCATTGGGTGCCAGATCAACCAGGCTGTGATGGATATGTGGGGCAACGGGCCTCCAGCAGCAACAGCCTGGTTGACCAGGCAAGCACCAGACGAGCCTGGCCCATGGCCGGGCTCAGAGAGTAGATACTCTCGAAACTCTTCAAAGGTATATCAAAGGTATAAGGTATATATATATATATATTTCAACAAGTTTTAGACTGTGTACTATTGCCTCAACTAAAAACGTATCTAATATGAACAACCCGTCACTGATATTGTATAATGACTGCCTATCATGCTTAATAATTGCCGATTCTACAATATTCCTTTCAAGCCAAGAGGAACAAGGGAAGATGACTCTTGCTTCCCCAATTTGTCGGGTTTTACAAGTTCTAATATAGTTGAAAATCGCGTTCGACTCCTGTGCTATACGTATCGAATAACGGTGCTTGGAAATTCTCACCTCTAATGGTTTTCCCGTTTGTCCCAAATAGGAGAGACTGCAACCGTTGCAACCAACTCTGTAGACACCACCAGCACGTTGTTGTGGTGAATTCTTTATCAGGATGCTTCTAACAGTTCATGAATTTTTAAATACTACTTGTATATTAAATCTTCTAAGAGCATTCGGCAGGATAGATAAATTCTCGTTGTATGGGAGGACCAGCACATTCTTGGTCTGAGATGTTATCCTAAGTTCTGTTCTATAATAAGTTTTCTTAGCTGCCAACAAGGCAGATTCCACAAACACCTTCCACAAAGTTGTATTTATAAATCTTGATACAGTAAAAAGACTTTTGATAAAAAATTCCCCCCAAAATGCTGACGGATGTGTCTATAAGATTCCCTGTAAAGTATGTGATAAAGTTTATTATGGTCAAACTGGTAAAAGTCTTGAACTAAGATTAAAACAACATAAATATAGCATTAGAACTGGACAAGATTCTAATGCTCTATTTATTCATGTGAGAGATTTTAACCATCCAATTGATTTTCAAAATGCTATATCAAGCAAGTCCATGGTTGAAAGGAATATAATAGAATCATGTTTCATAAAAAGTAGTTTTGAAAATAATATGAATATTTCTTTTGGTTTATATAAATTGGATTCATTTGTAATTAATAAAATTTGGGAAGAATTTAATGATAAATTGGACTAATCTTTTTTCTTGGGAAGAGTTTCAGGTCCTTTCTTATGTTCCTCTTCACAGAGTCGTGAGATGTCACGCTACTGTGAGGTGTAGTCTTTGTTAGTATGATGTGACTGTGAGGTCTAGTCTTGCCCCTTTATAAGCCTACTTGTCATGTTTCCTTTTATAGTTCCTTGATAATGTGAGTAGTCACGAAAGCGCTTGGAATTCCTCTATTTTTTTATAGTGGTTGTCTTGTATATATATATATATATATATATATATATATATATATATATATATATATATATATATATATATATATATATATATATTCCCAGGCAGCACTCTTATCCACTCAGCCACGAATGCCACATAAGCTGGGCAGCCTGGTTCACAAGCCATGTTTCTCTCCCAGCCCGGCCACGTCAGTGAGCCTCAAGCAGGGATTTAAGCTATTTCAATCTCCTCCTGTATGTTCTAACCTCACAAGCGATTTTTATATCAATGCACCACGCAGAAACAAGCGGGTATATACAAAGAAAGAAAGAGAGAGAGAGAGAGAGAGAGAGAGAGAGAGAGAGAGAGAGAGAGAGGAGAGAGAGAGAGAGAGAGAGAGAGAGAGAGAGAGAAGAGAAGAGAGAGAGAGAGAGAGAGAGAGAGAGAGAGAGAGGAAGAGAGAGAGAGAGAGAGAGAGAGAGAGAGAGAGAAAAGAGAGAGAAGGAGAGAGCCATATCTGAGAGATGAAGGAAGACGCGGTTCCCATCCTTGAAGGCCTATAATCAGAAACACAGCAAGAACAAAAAGTCCACAATTCAATGGCAGAATTCACAATTATCTCTCACTTAAGAGATGAAGGCAATGACGTTTCGGTTCTCTCTGGACCATTATCAGGTATAGTGTAAGACACAAGTGCAACACCAGGTAGCTTAAGTGCCGACAAGTTTCGCCTGCACTGTAGCCTTCATCAGTCAAATACAGGAGAGAGTAGACGGAGTGAAGAAGTTGAAGTAATCAGTCCCTCAGCAGGTGGAAGACAATCAGTCCCTCAGCAGGTGGAAGACAATCAGTCCCTCAGCAGGTGGAAGACAATCAGTCCCTCAGCAGGTGGAAGACAATCAGTCCCTCAACAGGTGGAAGACAATCAGTCCCTCAGCAGGTGGAAGACAATCAGTCCCTCAGCAGGTGGAAGACAATCAGTCCCTCAACAGGTGGAAGACAATCAGTCCCTCAGCAGGTGGAAGACAATCAGTCCCTCAGCAGGTGGAAGACAATCAGTCCCTCAACAGGTGGAAGACAATCAGTCCCTCAGCAGGTGGAAGACAATCAGTCCCTCAGCAGGTGGAAGACAATCAGTCCCTCAGCAGGTGGAAGACAATCAGTCCCTCAGCAGGTGGAAGACAATCAGTCCCTCAGCAGGTGGAAGACAATAAGTCCCTCAGCAGGTGGAAGACAATCAGTCCCTCAGCAGGTGGAAGACAATCAGTCCCTCAACAGGTGGAAGACAATCAGTCCCTCAGCAGGTGGAAGACAATCAGTCCCTCAGCAGGTGGAAGACAATAAGTCCCTCAGCAGGTGGAAGACAATCAGTCCCTCAGCAGGTGGAAGACAATCAGTCCCTCAGCAAGTGGAAGACAATCAGTCCCTCAGCAGGTGGAAGACAATCAGTCCCTTAGCAGATGGAAGACAATAAGTCCCTCAGCAGGTGGAAGACAATCAGTCCCTCAGCAGGTGGAAGACAATAAGTCCCTCAGCAGGTGGAAGACAATCAGTCCCTCAACAGGTGGAAGACAATCAGTCCCTCAGCAGGTGGAAGACAATCAGTCCCTCAGCAGGTGGAAGACAATCAGTCCCTCAGCAGGTGGAAGACAATAAGTCCCTCAGCAGGTGGAAGACAAGAGGTAAGACACAAATATTGTTTAAAAATTCCTCTCCAAATTGTGAGAGAATTGTGATTATTATTGTATTCGGGAAGGGGGTAAGCGCTGAACCCGTAGGGGTCACACAGGCCGGCAGGGAATTGGAAGACGTTCAGACTCGATTCAAGGAACTGGTGCGGAGAGTTGTAATTCGTTGCAGTCACGGTACTGTGATTTGTAGCAGTCACAGTAGTGTGATTTGTAGCAGTCACAGTACTGTGGCTTGTAGCAGTCACGGTACTGTGGTTTGTAGGAGTCACAGTAGTGTGATTTGTAGCAGTCACAGTACTGTGGCTTGTAGCAGTCACGGTACTGTGGTTTGTAGCAGTCACGGTACTGTGGTTTGTAGCAGTCACGGTACTGTGGTTTGTAGCAGTCACGGTACTGTGGTTTGTAGCAGTCACGGTACTGTGGTTTGTAGCAGTCACGGTACTGTGGTTTGTAGAGTCACGGTACTGTGGTTTGTAGAGTCACGGTACTGTGGTTGTAGCAGTCACGGTACTGTGGTTTGTAGAGTCACGGTACTGTGGTTTGTAGAGTCACGGTACTGTGGTTTGTAGCAGTCACGGTACTGTGGTTTGTAGAGTCACGGTACTGTGGTTTGTAGAGTCACGGTACTGTGGTTTGTAGAGTCACGGTACTGTGGTTTGTAGCAGTCACGGTACTGTGGTTTGTAGCAGTCACGGTACTGTGGTTTGTAGCAGTCACGGTACTGTGGTTTGTAGCAGTCACGGTACTGTGGTTTGTAGCAGTCACGGTACTGTGGTTTGTAGCAGTCACGGTACTGTGGTTTGTAGGAGTCACGGTACTGTGGTTTGTAGCAGTCACGGTACTGTGGTTTGTAGGAGTCACTGTTCTGTGGTTTGTAGCAGTCACGGTACTGTGGTTTGTAGGAGTCACGGTACTGTGGCTTGTAGGAGTCACTGTACTGTGGTTTGTAGCAGTCACGGTACTGTGGTTTGTAGCAGTCACGGTACTTTGGTTTGTAGCAGTCACGGTACTGTGGTTTGTAGCAGTCACTGTTCTGTGGTTTGTAGGAGTCACGGTACTGTGGTTTGTAGCAGTCACGGTACTGTGGTTTGTAGGAGTCACGGTACTGTGGTTTGTAGGAGTCACGGTACTGTGGTTTGTTAGAGTCACGGTACTGTGGCTTGTAGCAGTCACGGTACTGTGGTTTGTAGATGTCACGGTACTGTGGTTTGTAGCAGTCACGGTACTGTGGTTTGTAGCAGTCACGGTACTGTGGTTTGTAGCAGTCACGGTACTGTGGTTTGTAGGAGTCACGGTACTGTGGTTTGTAGGAGTCACGGTACTGTGGTTTGTAGGAGTCACGGTACTGTGGTTTGTAGCAGTCACGGTACTGTGGTTTGTAGGAGTCACGGTACTGTGGCTTGTAGGAGTCACGGTACTGTGGTTTGTTAGAGTCACGGTACTGTGGCTTGTAGAGTCACGGTACTTGGTTTTAGGAGTCACGGTACTGTGGCTTGTAGGAGTCACGGTACTGTGGTTTGTTAGAGTCACGGTACTGTGGTTTGTAGCAGTCACGGTACTGTGGTTTGTAGCAGTCACTGTACTGTGGTTTGTAGCAGTCACGGTACTGTGGTTTGTAGGAGTCACGGTACTGTGGCTTGTAGAGTCACGTACTGTGGCTTGTAGAGTCACGGTACTGTGGTTTGTAGCAGTCACGGTACGTGGTTTGGGAGAGTCACGGTACTGTGGCTTGTAGAATCAGGTACTGTGGTTTGTAGCAGTCACGTACTGTGGTTTGTAGGAGTCACGGTACTGTGGTTTGTAGCAGTCACGGTACTGTGGTTTGTAGCAGTCACGGTACTGTGGTTTGTAGCAGTCACGGTACTGTGGTTTGTAGCAGTCACGGTACTGTGGTTTGTAGCAGTCACGGTACTGTGGTGTGTAGCAGTCACGGTACTGTAGTGTGTAGCAGTCACGGTACTACGACTACTATTCATCTTCTGAAGAAAGTGAAATGCATCATGTGCAAGAATTCATCATGCAAGCAGGCCATGGTAGAGCTCACTTAATCATGCAAGTCGGCCATGGTAGAGCTCACTTAATCATGCAAGTCGGCCATGGTAGAGCTCACTTCATCATGCAACCCGGCCATGGTAGAGCTCACATCATCATGCAACCCGGCCATGGTAGAGCTCACTTCATCATGCAACACGGCAATGGTAGAGCTCACTTCATCATGCAACCCGGCCATGGTAGAGCTCACATCATCATGCAACCCGGCCATGGTAGAGCTCACATCATCATGCATCCCGGCCATGGTAGAGCTCACATCATCATGCAACCCGCCCATGGTAGACCTCATATCATCATGCAACCCGGCCATGGTAGAGCTCACTTCATCATGCAAGCCAGTCATGGTAGAGCTCACTTCATCATGCAAGCCGGCCATGGTAGAGCTCATCATCATCAAGCCGGCCATGGTAGAGCTCATCATCATGCAAGCGGCCATGGTAGAGCTCACTTCATCATGCAAGCCGGCCATGGTAGAGCTCACTTCATCATGCAAGCCGGCCATGGTAGAGCTCACTTCATCATGCAACGGCCATGGTAGAGCTCACTCATCATGCAAGCGGCCATGGTAGAGCTCACTTCATCATGCAACCGGGCATGGTAGAGCTCACTTCATTATGCAAGCCGGCCATGGTAGAGCTCAGTTCATCATGCAAGCGGCCATGGTAGAGCTCACTTCATCATGCAAGCCGGTCATGGTAGAGCTCACTTCATCATGCAAGCAGGCCATTGTAGAGCTCACATCATCATCCAAGCAGGTCATGGTAGAGCTCACTTCATCATGCAAGCCGGTCGTGGTAGAGCTCACTTCATCATGGAAGCCGGCAATGGTAGACTCACTTCATCATGCAAGCCGGCCATGGTAGAGCTCACATCATCATGCAAGCCGGTCATGGTAGAGCTCACTTCATCATGCAAGCCGGCCATGGTAGAGCTCACTTCATGCAAGCCGGCCATGGTAGAGCTCACATCATGCAAGCCAGCCATGGTAGAGCTCACATCATCATGCAAGCCGGCCACGGTAGAGCTCACTTCATCATGCAAGCCGGCCATGGTAGAGCTCACTTCATCATGCAAGCCGGTCATGGTAGAGCTCACTTCATCATGCAAGCCGGCATGGTAGAGCTCACTTCATCATGCAAGCCGGCCATGGTAGAGCTCATCATCATGCACCCGGCTCATGGTAGAGCTCACTTCATCATCAAGCCGGCCATGGTAGAGCTCACTTCATCATGCAACCGGCCATGGTAGAGCTCACTCATCATGCAACCCGGCCATGGTAGAGCTCACTTCATCATACAAGCCGGCCATGGTAGAGCTCACTTCATCATGCAACCCGGCCATGGTAGAGCTCACTTCATCATGCAAGCCGGCCATGGTAGAGCTCACTTCATCATGCAAGCCGGCCATGGTAGAGCTCACTTCATCATGCAAGCCGGCCATGGTAGAGCTCACTTCATCATGCAAGCCGGTCATGGTAGAGCTCACTTCATCATGCAAGCCGGCCATGGTAGAGCTCACTTCATCATGCAAGCCGGCCATGGTAGAGCTCACTTCATCATGCAAGCCGGCCATGGTAGAGCTCACATCATCATGGAAGCAGGTCATGGTAGAGCTCACTTCATCATGCAAGCCGGCGATTGTAGAGCTCACTTCATCATGCAAGACGGCCATGGTAGAGCTCACTTCATCATACAACTTGGCCATGGTAGAGCTCACTTCATCATGCAAGCCGGCCATGGTAGAGCTCACTTCATCATGCAAGCCGGCCATGGTAGAGCTCACTTTATCATGCAAGTCGGCCATGGTAGAGCTCACTTCATCATACAAGCCGGCCATGGTAGAGCTCACTTCATCATGCATGTCGACCATGGTAGAGCTCACTTCATCTGCAAGCCGGCCATGGTAAGCTCACTTCATCATGCAAGCCGACCATGGTAGAGCTCACTTCATCATGTAAGCCGGCTATGGTTAAGCTCACATCATCATGCAAGCAGGCCATGGTAGAGCTCACTTCATCATGCAAGCCGGCCATGGTAGAGCTCACTTCATCATGCAAGCAGGCCATGGTAGAGCTCACTTCATCATGCAAGCCGGCCATAGTAGAGTTCACTTCATCATACAAGCCGGCCATGGTAGAGCTCACTTCATCAATGAACGAATTCATAATCATCCATGAATTCAACTCAGTGAAATCTGGAAAGCATGAAGTCAGCTTCACTTGCAGATAGAGCACATGAAGTGCTTACAATTTGCGTACGGTTACTTTCAGAGAATTCCTTCCCTAGCACCGCACTTACATGTTCGGATATACTCTTTTATTTACGTGCGCCCTCTGAGCCTACCATAATTCCAGTTTCACAACTGGGTCCATGAAGCTCTACAGAGAGCAATACTTGTCATGTTTACAGCTTGCTTGGCTCCCGTGTCTTTTTTTTGCAGTACTGTCAGCTATTGTGAAATACACAACAGCTCTACCTGGTGTTTATGAGGCAGAAAAGGTGGCGTTGTCTGCCAGAGCTTCTATGTGTATCCTACCAACTCAGTGGATGTGCTGGCCTTGAAATCCTACTCAGATCATCATCGTGACCTCTCAGTGACTTGTCTTAACAAACGTCACATTCTTAAGACATGACACAGTAACGGTCCCTTACTTAAGTAACATACCACTGACACAGCAGTACTCTTTTGAGTCCAGAATCAATTTTGTAAATCGATCCACAAATAACCCGTAAATTGGAGAGAGAGAAAAAAGCTTATGATGACGTTTTGGTTCCTGATTTTGCCCGCCTCTTTCTTCAACAGCTCATTCTTTCTACTGTCTCATGTTGATGATACTTTCCGTCAACGTCAACGCGCTCTCTTCTCTCCCACAAGATCTCTGTAACCTTCTCACTACCATTGCTTATGACACTGCTCACCTTTCTTCCCAAATTCATTCTACTAAACTACAGAACAAACTTCAACGTCTTATTTCAGACAGCCCTTAGTCTAAATTCTCCCTTACTGACTGTGTTACTAATCTGTCTTGTGTCACACTCTCCCAGCATGAGCTTGAACTTCTTGGTTTTGGTCTTTCCTTTGCCACTTCACCTGCCCCTCGCACTGACCTGATTAGCTCTTTTGATTCCTTTCGTCAGCTTCACTCTCTGGTGCTCTTTTCATGGTGCTCTCATTCCTGCTCATGATACCATGTTGTCTAAGAATTACCAACTTCCTCAACGCTATCAACTTGCAATTCGGTGGTTGTCCCGCAAAGCTGACGCCTTGTTATCTGACTCACATATCTATACTCCTCTCGTTTCCAACCCTTTTAAAAATAAACTTCGAACTCTCTCCGATCTCTGTCCTCCTGACTTTGACCTTGTTCAAAGTTTCCATTTTATTTGTCCATCTCTGTCTTATTTCTATGGACTTCCTAAAACTCATAAACCTGATATCCATCAACGTCCCATCATATCCTCCAGAGGTTCTCTCTCTTATTCTCTTGCCTCCTGACAAACCAAAACTCTCACTCCCTTTCTTGGTACTTTTTCTCCTGCTCACCTGCTTCACCTGTCGCTCTCAAGACTTCATCGAACGGGTTCGCTCTCTCCCGACCTGTAAGATGATTAGTCTTGCACTCGAGTCCCTCTTCACCAATGTCCCTCTTGATGTTCTTAATTTTCTCAGAGTGAAGGCCATCTTCTTATACCTACTAATATCTTTGTGTGGACTCTAATTCGTTTTCCTTCCAAGGTAAATTTTATTCTCAAACCTTCGGTGTCGCTATGGGCTCTCCTGTATCCCCTATTCTTGCTAACCTTGATATGGAATAATTTGAAACTCCGCTATGTAGATAACATCTTTGCTCTTTGGCCCAGTGATTCTAGTCTCTTTCAACCATTTCTCGATTCTCTTAACAATCTTGCTTCCTCCATCAAGTTTAAAGCTGAACGGGAATCCAACTCTTTGCTTCCTTTTCTTAATGTACATAACCACCGCTCGGCTACGTTTTTCGTTTTCCGTTTATGGCAAGCCCATGCATAATGGCATGCATATTTACTATTTTGCTTACCATGTTCCATCTGTCGAGAAAAGTGTTCTTATTTCTCTCTTTCTACGTGCCCTCCGCATTTACAATCCTCTGTTCCTTGACTCAGAAATTTCCACTCTTTGTAATTAGTTCTCTCATAAACTCTGCTTTCTCACCCAAACTCTCTACTGTGAAATCTCCTGTTCTCTGCCTTTCCTATATTTACAGTCTTTCTAATCTCAACAACTCTCTCCGTTCCTTGGACATTAAACTTACTTTTCGCCAAACTAACAACCTTCGTACCTCTTCCCCGCAGTTGATGTTCCTGGTATCTCCTCTATTTCTTGCTCCTCTTGACATTTTCAATACTTTGGAGAAGCTGTCCGCTCTCTTTCTGACAGACTTAAAGAGTACAAAAACAGTGTTAGGCCTGCCGTCACCAATAATGCTCTTTTCTGTTATGTTAGAGATCACAGTCATCCTATTGACTGGACCTCTTCCAAAATTGTCTCTCCTACTTCTAACCTTCACAGCCGTCGCCTTGTTGAAGCATCCCTTATACACGGCTTTCCTTGTATGAATCTTAGTCGTGGCTTTGTCTCTGTAGATGCTTTCCTTTCTCCTTACTTATCAAATGCTCCAAACTTCAGAACACTCGTGACTTGACATGATCTTGTCTTCTCTTCCTTCCTCTTCTCCTTTCCTATTTTACATTATTTCTTTCTTTGTTTTTCTTTTCTGTCCTTCATTTTTTTCTCCTCTCGTGTTTGTCTTCCTACCCCCTAGTGGGCGCTTAGCTCTCCTGCAGTGATCCTCTTACTTGTCCTTAGACTTACCCCACTTCTACTACTACTATTACGACTAACACTCCTTTACTACTATTACTGCTTCTACTATTACAGTTACTATTTTTGCTTCCCTTTCGTTCCCTTTCTTTCTCTTGTGGTAAAAACTACATCCCCTACTTTCTACCACCACTACTCTTTCTACTACCACTTCCACTACCAGCCTTACCACTACCACTACTTCTTTTTCTTCCTCTCTTTCTCCCGTCCCTGTCTTCCTCGCCTATATATACTGGCTCTCTGCTGTCAGTGTGACTTGTCGGACCGAAAAGTCGTCCTAAACTTTTCTCTCTCTCTTCTATGTATGGGTTATTTGTGTATTGTTCCAGTCACGGTATTGTGTCTTTTTCCTCTTTCTATAAATCGATCTTGAAGATAAGTAAGTGCTGAGTGAGGTAAGGACCTCACTCAACACTTATGTTCAGGAGCCACTGTGTATCTGACGGTGTCTTGGCAACAATGTTTTTTTTTCTAGTCGACTATATTTCAACAGTCTCTCTGTATCTGACGATGTTTCGGCAAGAACGTGTCCTTCAAGCAGGCCACGTTCACAAGACACTCTGTATCTGACGGTGTCTTGACAACATCTAGTGCCTGTTTTACGCTATCACTCTTAAAGAAATCAGCAACTGACCTCTAGATTCTAGTGGACACGTTCCAGATGACCTTGATATGACCTTGATATGAAAAGTGAGGATATATTATGCAATAAAGTTGTGACTGGGCGGCAGAGGAGGAAGGGGGCGTTGACCCCCGGAGCAGGAAGTGGGTACTCTTCACTGGCTTAATACCTGAGCAAGTTCGTAGTATCGCCGGTCTTCCATCAGTTGAACCCACTTGAACCAACGAGACTCTCTCGACCTCATAAAATATGGAGATCTCTAGGTGTTCACTCGTCTCATACTGGATTTCAAGGCAAGGCAGAAGAACAGTTCTTCCTAGAAAATTGTTATTAATATACTAGCAGCGGGACGAAGCTAGAAATGTCTGCCAAGTCTTCGAGATCTCAAGCAAATCTTCCTACAGGTGATCCGCGAATATAAATAAATAAATAAATAAATAAATAAATAAATAAATAAATAAATAAATAAATAAATAAATAAATAAATAAATAAATATATATATATATATATATATATATATATATATATATATATATATATATATATATATATATATATATATATATATATATATATATATATATATATGTATGTATGTATGTATCTTTCAGTACAATATAGGAAAGTTTGTTGCTGATTTTTTTCATTGAGTTAGCTCCTCCTCCTGGTGACACAGGCCCACCCAAGTAGCAGGAAGGACCGTTGCTATAGAAAGAGACCACCAGCGCCGCCAGGGTGGACCAGCGCCGCCAGGGTGGACCAGCGCCGCCAGGGTGGACCAGCGCCGCCAGGGTGGACCAGCGCCGCCAGGGTGGACCAGCGCCGCCAGGGTGGACCAGCGCCGCCAGGGTGGACCAGCGCCGCCAGGGTGGACCAGCGCCGCCAGGGTGGACCAGCGCCGCCAGGGTGGACCAGCGCCGCCAGGGTGGACCAGCGCCGCCAGGGTGGACCAGCGCCGCCAGGGTGGACCAGCGCCGCCAGGGTGGACCAGCGCCGCCAGGGTGGACCAGCGCCGCCAGGGTGGACCAGCGCCGCCAGGGTGGACCAGCGCCACCAGGGTGGACCAGCGCCGCCAGGGTGGACCAGCGCCGCCAGGGTGGACCAGCGCCGCCAGGGTTGACCAGCGCCGCCAGGGTGGACCAGCGCCGCCAGGGTGGACCAGCGCCGCCAGGGTGGACACAGACTGTCAACAGCAGAACTGAATCAAAGGCTATGGAGGGGTTTATAGGCCTCTAGGATGGTAGGTAGCCGCCGGACACGGTCAACAGGCTGAAGGTGGCAGGAGGCGTAGGGGGGTGGAGTGGGGCAACACACGTGGGCTCCCTCAATGCCCACTACCC
The DNA here is from genome assembly GCA_009830355.1 of Cherax destructor. Classification (NCBI taxonomy): domain Eukaryota; kingdom Metazoa; phylum Arthropoda; class Malacostraca; order Decapoda; family Parastacidae; genus Cherax; species Cherax destructor. The sequence continues at coordinate 116,592 of WNWK01005404.1, forward strand.
GCTAGAGTTGCAAAAACGCAATCTGAAACTCTCCATCTGCCAGCCGCTCGCCTTCAACCCATCGTCGCCACTTTCACCCCCACGAACTATTGGCACCGAGACATTTTTTCCCGTGACTTTCCTTCAGACGATAATTGAGTTACTATGACCTATACTCGGCTGACTTCGAGAGTGATCTTATTTTACGGCAGAAACAACAATTTTTATTCTGCGAGGCTGAGAGACAGAGTAGTATATAACATTCAGAGTAATGGAGGACAGAGCATTGGTACCCCTGCCTGATTGAGAGAGCAAGGGGCTCCCCTTTATGCCCAGCAAGGCTTGATTAGCAACAAAAAAGCAACGCAACAGATAAAAAAAGAAGCGACCGCGTGTGGAGGAGCCGACGGTGGAATATTTCATCAGCTCATTGATTGATGGATGGAAACTGGAATGATGCCTAGGGCGGTTGTCTGACTGACATGAACGACTTGCCCAGTACTGCTGACTCGTCTGTCCGACATGTCGTGTGTCACAGCCGGAATTCCTTGACCGTGACTGTCAACCAGCAGGCTTTTTCAAAGTCTGGTCAAAACACAGAGAGATAAAACACGGTGATATGTAATGACCAGTTTCGATAATGTTAATTACAGGTGACTGGGTACTAGTAAGTCAGTGACGGAGTACTAGTAAGTTGGTGACAGAGTATTAGTAAGTCAGTGACAGACTACTAGTAAGTCAGTGACGGAGTACTAGTAAGTTGGTGACAGAGTATTAGTAAGTCAGTGACAGGCTACTAGTAAGTCAGTGACAGAGTACTAGTAAGTCAGTGACAGAGTACTAGTAAGTCAGTGACAGAGTACTAGTAAGTCAGTGACAGAGTACTAGTAAGTTGGTGACAGAGTATTAGTAAGTCAGTGACAGAGTACTAGTAAGTTGGTGACAGAGTATTAGTAAGTCAGTGACAGAGTACTAGTAAGTCGGTAACAGAGTACTAGTAAGTCGGTAACAGAGTACTAGTAAGTCGGTAACAGAGTACTAGTAAGTCAGTGACAGAGTACTAGTAAGTCAGTGACAGAGTACTAGTAAGTCGGTAACAGAGTTCTAGTAAGTCGGTGACAGAGCACTAATAAGTACTAGTAAGTTTGTGACTTAGTACTAGTAGTCAGTATAGGAGTACTAGTAAGTCAATGATAGAGAACTAGTAAATGAGTGACGGAGTACTAGTAAGTCGGTGGCAGAGTACTAGTAAGTCAGTGTCAGAATACTAATAAGTCGGTAACGGAATACTAGTAAGTCGGTGACAGAGTACTAGTAAGTCGGTGACAGAGTACTAGTAAGTCGGTGACAGAGTACTAGTAAGTCGGTTACAGAGTACTAGTAAGTCGGTGACAGAGTACTAGTAAGTCGGTGACAGAGTACTGGTAAGTCGGTGACTGAGTACTAGTAAGTCACTGACAGAGTACTAGTAAGTCAGTGACGGAGTGCTAGTAAGTGGATGACAGAGTACTAGTAAGTTGGTCACAGAGTACTAGTAAGTCAGTGACAGAGTACTAGTAAGTCAGTGACAGAGTACTAGTAAGTCAGTGACAGAGTACTAGTAAGTTAGTGACAGGAGTACTAGTAAACTAGTGACAGAGTACTAGAAAGTCAGTGACAGAGTACTAGTAAGTTAGTGACGGAGTACTAGTAATCAGTGACGAGTACTAGTAAGTGACGGAGTACTAGTAAGTTAGTGACGGAGTACTAGTAAGTTCGTGACTGAGTACTAGTAAGTTCGTGACGGAGTACTAGTAAGTTCGTGTCTGAGTACTAGTAAGTTAGTGACGGAGTACTAGTAAGTTAGTGACGGAGTACTAGTAAGTTCGTGTCTTAGTACTAGTAAGTTAGTGACGGAGTACTAGTAAGTTCGTGACGAGTACTAGTAAGTTCGTGCGGAGTACTAGTAAGTTCAGTGACGGAGTACTAGTAAGTTAGTGACGGAGTACTAGTAAGTTAGTGACGTAGTACTAGTAAGTTCGTGTCGGAGTACTAGTAAGTTCGTGACGGAGTACCAGTAAGTTAGTGTCGGAGTACTAGTAAGTTAGTGTCGGAGTACTAGTAAGTTAGTGACGGAGTACTAGTAAGTTAGTGACGGAGTACTAGTAAGTTAGTGACGGAGTACTAGTAAGTTAGTGACGGAGTACTAGTAAGTTAGTGACGGAGTACTAGTAAGTTAGTGTCGGAGTACTAGTAAGTTAGTGACGGAATACTAGTAAGTTAGTGACGGAGTACTAGTAAGTTAGTGACGGAGTACTAGTAAGTTAGTGACGGAGTACTAGTAAGTTAGTGACGGAGTACTAGTAAGTTAGTGACGGAGTACTAGTAAGTTATGTGGACTAGGTTAGTACAGTACTAGTAAGTTAGTGACGGAGTACTAGTAAGTTAGTGACGGAGTACTAGTAAGTTAGTGTCGGAGTACTAGTAAGTTAGTGTCGGAGTACTAGTAAGTTAGTGACGGAGTACTAGTAAGTTAGTGACGGAGTACTAGTAAGTTAGTGACGGAGTACTAGTAAGTTAGTGACGGAGTACTAGTAAGTTAGTGACGGAGTACTAGTAAGTTAGTGACGGAGTACTAGTAAGTTAGTGACGGAGTACTAGTAAGTTAGTGACGGAGTACTAGTAAGTTAGTGACGAGTACTAGTGTTAGTGACGGAGTACTAGTAAGTTAGTGACGGAGTACTAGTAAGTTAGTGACGGAGTACTAGTAAGTTAGTGACGGAGTACTAGTAAGTTAGTGACGGAGTACTAGCGTGTCAGTGAGAGTTGGGGTGGGGGTCCCCCTTTGGGGACGTGGTGGACGCCCGTACACCTTGGGACACAGTAAGGTGGACGCTCGTACACCTTGGTACACAGTAAGGTGGACGCTCCGTCTACCTTGGTGACACAGGGTGGACGCTCCGTAACTTGGTGACACGTACAGGTGGACACTCCGTACACCTTAGTGACACAGTAAGGTGGACGCCGTCTACCTTGGTGACACAGTGGTGGACGTCCGTACACCTTGGTGACACAGTAAGGTGGACGCTCCGTCTACCTTGGTGACACAGTAAGGTGGACGCTCCGTACACCTTGGTGACACAGTAAGGTGGACGCTCCGTCACCTTGGTGACACAGTAAGGTGGACGCTCCGTACACCTTGGTGACACAGTAAGGTGGACGCTCTGGCAGTTTTGTATCATATATTCAGAGACACGATCATCTTAATGATCAGTAGAAAGATATTTGCACTGGGAAGAGCTTTATAAAGTCCGATGACATGATAAAGCACTTCACCAAGTGCATGTCTATTGTACTTGTCGGCAAGAACTGTCACATCACCCTACATGTACTGTTCATGCAAGAAAGATAGATAGATAGAAGAGAGAGAGAGAGAGAGAGAGAGAGAGAGAGAGAGAGAGAGAGAGAGAGAGAGAGAATGAGAATAGACATGGGGAAAAAAAGACACACAAGGTCTAGAGATAAAAAAAAATAAAAAAAAGAGATCCGTGCCCACCTCTGGTGAGGCTGTTGCCCGCACTCCCTGCTGCTGCTGCTGCTGCTGCTGGGCAATGTTGCTTACCAGGCAGGCAACGACGGGGGAGGAAAAAAAATATCCCCTTGAGAGTGAGGCACCCTTAGGTCTCTTACCCCCCTTCCCTTCCTCAACCCTTCCCCACCTCCCCGTTTCTCCTCCTCTACACCTCCACCCCTCTCGCTTCATCCTCCTCCCCATCTCTTCTCCCATCCCTTCTATCCTTCCCATCTCTTCTCCCTTCCTTCTCTCCTCCTCGGCCCAGGGAAGTGACCAAACTAAGGGAAACATGCAGGTGAGCACATGCCTTCCTGTTTCCTCTCTCTTCCTTACATCCTTCCTGTCTTCCTGCCTTTCTTACATCCTCCTTGTCTGCTTCTTTCTTACATCCTTCCTCACTCCCTTTCTTCCTTACATGCTTCCTGTTTCCCTCTCTACTTAATTTCTGTCTTCTTCTCTTTATTACATCCCTCCTGTCTCCGTCTCTTCCTTACCTTCATTCTGTTTTCCTTCATTACAGCCTTCTTGTCTCCCTTTCTTCCTTACTTCCTGTCTCCCACTCTTCCTTTCTTCCTGTCTCTCTCTCTCTCTTATTTACTTCCTGTTTTCCTCTCTCCCATACTTACTTCCTGTCCTCCTCTCTTCATTTCAACCTTCTTGTCTCCCTCTCTTCCATAAGATGGAAAAAGAGCAGATGGAAAATTTGCATAGAGTATTTAAGCAATGAGACGGACAGGAAGCGTTAAACTACAGACCAGCATCACTGATATGTATGTTATGCGAGGTAATGGAGAATAAACTGAAGAAGAGTGGTGAAGGACCTGGAGAGAAGAGAAATGGTGAACTCTGAAAGATATAGTTTCATAACAATGGTTTATGAAATCAGCACGGATTAACAAATGGCGAATAATATCTCACAAACCTGCTACAGTTCTCTAACAAAGTAATACAAGTGAGGTAGAAGAGAGAGAGAGAGCGAGAGAGAGAGAGAGAGATGGGTGGGATCCATATTCTGCCACTGCAAGAAGGCATTTGATGCTGTACTTCACAAAAGACTGGGATAAAACTTGAGGAGCAGGCAGGAAAACAGGAATGCTCTACAGCTGATCAAAGAGCACCTCACGGAAAGGAAACATACAGTGACTGAGGTGTCATAATGGAAATGCACAATAAGTGAGGTTCTTCAAGGATCACTTTTAGGACCAGTGCCATTTCTTGTGTATATGAATAATGTACCAGAAGAGATAGGGGTCACATTTATTCTTGTTTGTTGAAGATATAAAAATGAAGAGGAGAGTAAAGTCCGAGGAGAAGCAATGGATCAACTGGACCTGGAAAAACTGCAGAGCGGGGGGGAGTGGCACTGCTC